>JARGYA010000193.1:0-262033 GCA_029204335.1 Mycena vulgaris | reverse complement strand
GTCGATTTTGGTGGCATTCTCGACAAATTCAGGTATTTGTGGTGTATCTGTGGTGTTGCCGATATTCTTTGGCCATGAAATCTTTTTGACTGACCCCAAGTTTTCTGTCCGGACAGGACCTAGCTTTGGGGTGCTCAACCATCGACTTTTGTCCGGCCAGGACCTAGGTTTGAGGCCCAAATCTCCAACAAATTGACCGGCACCGGACCTAGCCTACAAGGGGTTATCAGGGGTCCTATGGCGTGCCCAACGTTAAATTAGCATGGATGATGAATGTTCGGGGTGACAACTCTCACGTTCCCAGGAAGCCTAAACAAGTGCCTCTTACATTATTATGATCTCAATCAACATGGAAAGACGAATGAAGAATTGAATTGAGGCAAGGTTGCCGCTCGATGCTGCTTCGAGGTAACGTAAATTAGTACTCCTCATTCAGCCGCCGATGTCAGGACCCAATATCAAATATCGCAGTGAATAATCGAACGGCGCGCATTGTCATCTTCCGTGTGACCTGTCTGAGACAACGCCGGCCAACACGAGGACCGTTTGTTGAACATGATCCACACCATAATGGGGAGGGTAATAGACACATCTGGAAAGCGAATTTCAGTCCTGTTGAAGGCGCCGGTCAGACACGGATTTCGTCGACAAAATATATCACAGTGAGCTCGGATATTGTCTTGAACGCAAATCACTGCGTTCCGGGCCCGTCGGCACAGCCTGCTGAACGCTCTGGCGACTTCCTCAGCCGGGCATCTGCCGCTGCGCAGTTGACGTGGTGATATATAAATTAGACTTGATGCCGTGAACCTCTCACGTTGCTCTCACGCGCCATAAGATCAGCCGGAGCCGTGTTCAGAACACTGGGCCATCAAAACTGATGGCAGTGATGTTGCACGGCGTCTGAGCAACATCCGAGGCTCATCCAGGTCAAATTCAGGTAAAACAACAGGCAATAATCATGTTGGTTCATAATTTAATACTGTAATTAGGTAAAGACCGGCCGACTCAGCCTACCTCCAGGTCTGCCGACGTCTGCCGAGGTCGCTCGGCAGAAGCTGTGCCGACAGACCTGCGGAACGCAGTGAATGGCGCCCGCCAACGTTGAATTAGCATAAACTTGATGAATGTTCGCAGTGACAAGTCTGACGTTTCAGGAAGCCTAAACGAGTCGACTTCAACAGCTTCAAGTTCCATGAAGCTGAGATCCCCTGCCATTCCGCGGATTTACACGGCAATTCCGCCTGCTATTGCACCACGGTTGATTTCCAAAAGTTTCACGGAGAGTTCAAGCTCCGTTCATTCAACGTCCGTTCCACGGGGTTAAACACCTATATTGAACTACTATTCCGATGACCTCGCAAACTGAATACGTTGTCCTTTATTAAGTGTTACAAGACATGCGCGCATGCGCACCATGATGAATGAAGGCTCAATGCGGGACCCATGACTTCGCTGAGATTTCTGGACTTTTGCCAGCGACTTGGCTCAAGCGCTAGGTTTGAAATACGGTACGGATCCAGAGTCGCCTCCACCTGACATTTGCATTGACTGCCGTGAGCGTGCTATTATCGGCTGGTGTGCCTATGGGATGTTTGCTATCATTGCATAGAATTTTCAATTGATGGTTCCCAAGTGACCAGAGAATCAGAGGTGTAAAGTTCCAGGGTGCCACAGATTACCGCGGCCAGAATTGCAGGAAATAATCAGAGCTTCGGCAGCGACCTTCTCCGAGCAGCAATCTGTCAAAGTTACTGTTCTGTTCCTTCTATTCGTCCTTGCCTGTCGGAATTGTAATAAATAAACGGATGATAATAACCAGACCGCCGCGAGTTATACTGTCTGCACTGCCGGAGAGGATTGGGGGCTTTGCCGAGCGGCACTCCTTTACCAAAGTTCTGGTTCATCTATCCATTCGATCATTGAGTCAGAGTCTCGATTTCCATGCGTCTAACTCTATAAAAGGAATCCGCCGTCGGCTCACTCACATCGATTTCATTCCAATGTTCGACTCCAAGTCCTTTCCCATTATCACCCTCCTAGTCATGCTCCCCGTCATATCGACGGCCACCGCCCAGGCGCGTCGCCACAAAGTTTTTATTCCGAGTCGGACTAGCCTTATACCAATCAGGACCTCAACGTGACTGTGGAGGTCTGCACTGGGGCACTGAATCCCCCCGCTGGATGTGCGACCATCCCCGCGCTATCCGACGACTGCTTCAACCTGATCGGCGGGTTCACATTTTTGAACAAGGAGATCTCCAGCGCGGAATTGCCCAGTGGAATCGTCTGCACGTTCTTCCGGTCGGTGCTTTCTGTGAAGTGAATCAGCGCTGAGGGAACTGAAAGATATTTGGGCTACAGGGACTTCGGGTGCGCATCTGAAACTGGAGATTATCCCAACGACGGCAAGGTTCTTTTGCGGGAGGGCGCATGGGATTTCTTGAATATTCCCGTGAAGGACGGCGCGGTTAACTTCAACGATTTGACGAGCTCCTTCAACTGCTTGCGTAGTTAATCTGAGCCTGAAATACCCATGAGGCAGTATTACAGCTAGCGTATCGTTATACACTCCAAAGAGAGTTTCAATTCATCGGATAGAGAGATCGTACAAAGACGAAACAGACATAATTAAAACACCCTCCCATGAAGCACAGGCACATGCGCCAGCACCGCGCCGGCCTGCTCCACCGCAACGATGGTCGGCTGGATGTCAAGCTCATACAAGATCGGCATGTGGTCCGTTTTGTCCGGTCGTAAAGAGGGTGCGGCCTTACCGCGGCCCAGGAGATACCAGAAGGTGGGTAGTGACTGCGCACGACTTCTCCGAGAGGGGTGTGTACTGGGAATTTACAGTATACCTGGAAGGAGAGAACTTCGACCAGGTCCCACGGCCTTCCATATTTTCCATACCCGAGCATCGATCTTGTGCTTCCAACTGTCTGAAATACAGGAAACTCAAGTGGCACTGCATATGCTGTGCATTTTCTGATTCATATTCGAAAGTACCCCGAGGCCCCAGGATATTGAATGGGACTTGTTGCATGGGCCGGGGTTCGGTCATCCTAACATGACTTCCAAGGAGGAGTGGAAGGGCATGCCATGCTGAAATTTATCGAACACTAGGCCGTTCTAGAAGCGTACAAAAAAGAGGAAGAGAGACGCGAAGCAAAAGTCCCGAATCGGGGAATCGGGCCTCATTACGCAGGCGTGGTGTACCTGTGTCACTGTACTCACGGCGAGGCTTTGAAGCAGATGTTAAATGTTGGCGGCCGGACAGACAGAGCTGGGAGCAAAAAGCGTTCCGACACGGGGGGTCGAACCCCGGGCTACCGCGTTCGATGGTGCTGTAAGCCTCACTGAGAGGCGGTAATGTTACCGCTACACCATATCGGACACTGACGGAAACGCCCACGGTGTTGATAGGTATGTATTGAGTTCGACGACGGCTGTGGATCAAATTCTTGAGTACTGCGGCGTCAGACGCAGCGCAGATTGAGCCAGCGGAAGGTGAGGGAGGCGGTACAAGAGTGTCGGGCTGAAGTGTCAAAGGGATACCTCCAGCATGAACTCGGGCCGAGGCGGGATGTGCCCTATGGGCAACCGAAAGATACGGGACACCATGGACACGACTAGGATATATAAGTATATTAATTATCATAAGAGGGATCGCGCGCGGAGGCCCGCCCTGCGGGAGTCGCCCAGCTGACCTAGCCGCACGCACTGGACATCCCGCTTGGGAGTGGCCCAGCGAGCCAGACGGCTTGTGGTAGCGGCTCGGAGATCAACCTTGCCGCCATCAAAATGCTGACAAATCTTGACCCAAAGTTTGGGTCAAAATTTGGGCGGGGACGGCGGCGGGCGATCGAACAAGGGAACGCTTGGTGGTGAGAATTCCAGGAGTCGGAGACACCGCCGGCTGAGCGAGGTGGTCGGGAATCGGGATGATGGCGGGTCGATGACGTAGCGAAGTCGGGATGACGTAGCGGGGTCGGGACGTCGGCACGCCGAATAATTCCTTTGTAGTCGGTGCGTTTGTCGTAATCCCATCCCAGTCCAATTCATTCTTTTGCATTACCGTGATCTCTGGTGAACGCTCAGGGAACCCCTTCTAAATAATTGACGCATGTTTCAAGTTTCTTACGCTCTTCAAATTTAGCTACAGACATACGGTCGGACAAGGCGTTTTTCATTGCGGAAATGCAGAGTCGGAGAGCGTTGGAAAATTTAACTTTGTCCGACTGCCGGAGTTGGACGCGAACAATCTTGCTCCGCTTTTACTCTGTGTGAGATTACGTTTAACGCGACGCGAAATAATAGCGGCCATTCTGTGGGATGTAGAGGTGCCTTGTTTCCGAGTTTATCACAGCCCTCCAGATTAACAAGCCCGTGAGCAAGAATGGTGCAAAGAAGAAATTTTCCTAAATCTCAAACCCGCCTTTTGACTTGGTGGATTTCGGCAACCCTCCCAGCAATTTGTGGAAGTCGAGTCATAATGCATCCTCCGACCTGCCGCCGCATATCCAGCTCCGTATGCAACGAACTCTGGTGGGTCAAGGTCATCTTCAACGCCGCGATGTTCGTGTCGCTGCTCGCGCCCTGCGACATCCCTGCGACGCGCGCAGCGTTCATGGACGCAATCCCAATCCCAGGCCGGGCTCGATTCGGATTCGGAACCGCACGATCCCGTGCCGCGCATCTAGTGGTCACTCAGTCGCTCGAACCAGGCGCGTCTGGCGAGCTCGATCTCTAGCTTGGGGCCTTTACGCTGTGGACCACGGTGGCGTACAGATCAATCGCGCCGGGCTCCACGTTTGTCTCCGGGAGGCAGCGTGCAGAATGCGTTCACGACGGTGTTCCTCGCAGTGCCGCTCAACTCAATGGGCACGCGCGAGAAGTATAAAGCGGAGCAGCTGGCGCGGTGGGAGGATTTCAGTAGGCCTGCGTTCGAGCTCGTTGGACGTTGAGGGCGAGCGTTATACGATGCTTTCCAAGGAGAATAGTGCGAGTTTCGCTGATAAAATGCGGGAGGTCAGGCATCGTGCGGAGAACCTCGCATCCAGGTGGACCTGCTGCTACAAACTCCGAGTCAACCTCGGAAACTAATTCATTGAGGTTTGCGCTTAGGGTTTTTACCGGCCATATGTATATGTCAGTAGATGCTATTGCTGATCACGCCTTCTCGACTCTTTTGCCGCTGCACGACCCTTACACTATAAATGGGGTGCTAATGCCATCTTGAACACAGAACATCAACACGCCGTGTCGGACACTGTTGGGCTTCGGCATCCCGGGGCGCTCGTTGACCAAGCTTCCAGCGGGCGGTGGCATAGCTATGCATCGGACGCTCTTGAAGTTTCAGGTTCAACCGTGGTTGGAGCATGGCTCGATTAATACAGTGATTCGGGATGAACAGTTCAGCGTGCGGACGTTAAAGCATTTCGGCTGTGTTGGCAGGGATGAAATGCAAATTTAAACCGCTGGTGCACTATAAATCATTGTCCCAGGCTGCCCGCGAGCAACGATTTGAATGGTTCTTTGACAAGAGTCGCAATGTCGCCAGCTCCCTTGCTGTAGCCCAAAAAAAACGTATCATAATTAAATACAGCCAGTAGGAGACAATTAAGGCTACCGTTGCGAAAAAATATAAATTGAGATTACAGTCGAGTCCACCACGTCACTCCATTGTTGGTGATGTGGTCCTCGATGTCGGTGAGATCGACATTGGTTGCATCCACGGAGGGCGTCGTCGTCGTAACGGCGATCCCGAAGTTGATCGCGACCTAGAATGTCAGGTTAGGGAGGTTGTTTTATGATGGGGCGATATTCTGTACCTGGGGGGTGGGCTTCGTAGTGTCGATTTTCGAGATCGCGTCGTCCCAGAATCCCATCATGGTGATCATTCCTGTCTCCAGGCGGCTGGAGAACTGGCGCATGACGCCCTGGATGAAGTTGGTGTATATGGTGGTGATGCCTCCGGGAACTGTGACGCCGGTCTGTTCAACGTCAGATCCAGGGGGTTTAAATGAGAGGGGCCAAGCTGCGTACCGTCTGTGAGTAGGTCGTATACCAGGTGTTCCTTGAGGAAAAATAGGGATATAGTCTGAAGCTCTGATTGAAACCAATGCAACGACTCACCACTCTTGTTTCATGCAGTTTGATTGGCTTATGAATGATTCCCGAACTTGTGGATTTGTCATGTACGACGCGAGCCCGGCGGTCTGAAGATAACAAGTTAGCCTCGGTGGTGAAAGTTCACTTAAAGATCTCACGGATCGCATGACGGAAAGCTTCTTCGTGAACGTGTACTTCTTCCAGGTCGCCTCTTTTGCTAGGGTATTTCCGTGAATAGCGTTCGCCTTGGAATTATATTAGCGCGTGTATGAAACGATGTCCTCGCACACCCTTCATTCCGTTAGCGACGGCCTCCAGCCATGGCATATACGGGTTGGTGCCGATCCGGCTGTTGAACGGTAAACAATGCAGCAAGTTTGGAACCAGCTGGATCTTGATGACGTTGTCGTTAAGCCAGGTGCAGAAGTTGTTGTTTACTGGCTGCCAGAGAGCTGTTTGCGTGGCCAGACTGCTCATGAAATCCGAAACTGCGGACGACTCGAAATTGTCCAAGCGTAAAGATGAACGAAATGGACTCACTGAGCTGGACTTCATAAATATGCTCGCGGCCGTAAGTGGTCGGTTTCGCACCGGGGGCAGGGAATTGGTGTATTGAGAATGTGGGATCGAGGCTGGCCGCGGTGGGATTTTGCAGATCGAACTGTCCCAGAGGAATGACGTTTGAGTAATATAATATTCAGATGGGAGCGAGCGCCTACATATGTCAGGCCCAGGTTATTGTACGCTAAAGGCTTGAACCTATAAAAGAGTCAAATCGAGTAGGATAAATCACGGGAACATGCTCGGACTTTATGCTGGGACATTGCTTCACCGCGACCTATCAAAGAATCAGGCTTGTTCCGGATATCGACATGGCAACATACCAGGATCCCGAAATCGGCTGCGGGGAACAGTGGTTAATGGAAAATTAAATGCCGTTGAACATGCTTACACCGTGTATTATTTGACGGGTCGTCGAGAAGGTGGAAATCCTCGAAATCATCATCAAGAGATCTCCTTGCCATAGCATCATCATCACTCTGATTCACTGTCATTCCGCATTAATATATGAAAGAGGGACCGCATAGAAGCTTACAATCTGAATAAGGATCATTGTCGGTACCGTCGGCTCCAATGTGGTCATTCACATCCGGGCAGTTCAAAAAACCAGGGAGGGACGGAATGGAGCCCCGTTTTTCGTGGTTTAGAGTGGAGTCGGAAGAACGAGGCATGATTGTCTTCGTCCCACGGGAATCCCTCTGCTCGATATAGGCAGGCCCGAACGAGGATGGCTGAATCTCAGCGAATGTGCCGCCGACAAGTTCGATTCTGTTTCCATCGATACTTCGGTCGTTTATCGTCGCCAGCTCTCCCTGGGACGAGAAACACTTGACAATATGTCAGACAGGGGAGATGTAGCATTGGAATAGTCATACTTGGCCAAAGAGCTCCTGTTCATTGGCATAGAACTCTATGGACAACGGTCCGGTTTCCCAGTAGAGAACACTTCCGGTGAGGCCACCGTCGCTGAGCACAATGGATTAGCATTCATCCCCGCTAGTTCATTCGCAAACCAGGACTCACATCCTCACTCCATAATCTGACCATCAGGAATTTACAATCAGTTGGGCCCATTTAGAAATAAAGAAAGTCTTCTTACATGCTCCTATACAGAATTGGGGAGCCTACAAGATGTGGTCAAATAGGGAGCAGATGTAACGCAAAAGACGCTCACAACAGCATTGGACACGGAACCATTTACCCTCACTCCTGCGTACAGATCGACATCCACGAAGGCCTGACCGGTTTATCTGTTGAGTTAAATCCACTGCGACGATTTGGTGTCGACGGACCTGGGCATCGATTACCGCGCCACCCAGGACACTCAACCCTAGTTGGATTGATGGAACAAGGTGGATGCTTAGATCGCCTGTGTAGCATCCGATGGTTCAGCAGCGGCAGACTGGTATCAAACAATAAGACTTTCCCGTCAACTCGACATTGTATCCTACTCCGAGGTTAATTCCTTGCTTGAAGTCCGAAGGCGAGATGGAGGACGACATAAGGTCGGGATCGGTCTTTCCAAAGTTGAAGTCGACGGTTGGGAACGTGTATCCGAGGTTGGTTGTGAACGCCCTGTGCGGATACTTAGATCGTGGTGAAACCCAGAATGCATTGACGTACCCAGAAAGAGACAGCTCTCCAGTTACTACACCAAAGGTTATATGATGTTTTGTGAATGGTAGAATAAAGGAACTTGCTGTATCCACTCAAGACAAGAGTCGGCCCAATTGTCAACAGTCCCGGGCTAGGATCTAGATCAGCGAGGCTAGGAACTCCAAATTTTCTGACGCACTAGTATAGTCCAGGGAACCCGAATGAAGCAAACTGGATGGAAGACGAGTCATACTTCAACGACGCTTCACCTTTCAGTGTGAACGTGGCTTCAGCATTTGCATCGGCGGCTACGATCCATCAGGACAAATTAATCTGGTGAATGTCAAATTACGCACAAAAGTAAAGATATGCAGCTTGGACTAGAAACGAAACAGTTAGAACCAGACCACTCCGTAACGCGGCAGAACGGCCGGCATCGATGGCTGTTCTCGGCACACGCCATCGCTGATGCCGGCATACGTCGCGATCTCAGATTGGTTCGCTCACCTTCTGGAGGTACGACCGTTGCTTGAAGATAAAATCCGTAGCGGGTGTTAAGACCTGATTTTCCCACATCAATGTCGACACAAAGGGGAGACATCGATGAATGGAACGCACTGGCTGAACCGCTCAAGGAGACGTCTATCAAAGCCTCAAACTCCGGAGGACCTTTCAAGTTAAATGAGCGTTGAACGATAATTCAGAAAGTATTAGTATACCCGGGCATGAAACCTCTTTATGAAATATTGTCCACTGCGAGGAAGAATTAGTCTGAGGTACGACCGCAAATGAATCTATGAAATGCGCACTGTATCCGACCAATGGAAATTCCGAGAAACTGAAGTGTCCTTCTCCACCTGGGTCATCTTGGATAGCCAGTTTTTGAAAGTCCCCCACCAACGCTCATCAAGCCTGCGCTCCGCAAGCCTACAAGAAAGTGTAGCTCAGCTCCGATCACGTTGGTGCGAGAGAAACTTTTATATAACTTACCAGCGTTTACGCTCCGGGGGGGATTCAACGACCGTATCCCAATAATCAGGCATATCGGTGAGATCTGGGAGATAGTCAGACCGGCGGAATCTGGACCAATGATGGTGCCCTACCTGCGCGCATATAAATGGGACCATTCGCTGCAGGAATTGCGGCAAAATCTGTAAAGAGTCAGTCTGAGATCCCGTCCGTGGTGAACAACTTACTATAGTCGAACCTCAACAGATACACTGGCTCATCTGCTGGTTTCTTCGACTGATGATAAGAGGAGAGAATGTTTTGATCAAGGTGAAGATCAAGACCAGCGATCCGGGCGTATGGACCACGACCGCAGTTCTGCGGCATCTTGACGATGGTGTGCTCAGCACCTCCGATCATGACGTGCGAGCACCCGGAGTTCGACGAACCCTTGGAACAATACATAGGGACCTAACGAGGCTCGAGGTTAGCCTTTTCATGTGAGGTTTAATCGCACTTACAGATTGAGGCTTATCACTTGTTGGGTGGCACGACGTTATCACCCAGTTTGACCTGAGATCCAATGAAGAAACCGACGCGGAATTCGGGGAGTTGATGAAAACTTCCCCAAACGCGCTCTCGTTTTCCTCCTGGTCGTTCGGAAGTATACTGCTCGACCCAGACCCCGTCTTGCCCTCCTCGACACCTTCGTCCGGATCGAATTCTTCCTGGAACGTGAGGCTGCCTTCGGGGACGGTGTCAGGGAAGATATCATCGAACGGTATGGGCTCGGTATTTCGCCCTAAGAAACATCAGCTGTAGTTACAAGACCACATTTGATGGATTCAAGTACCGTCGACGTTGCAGCAATATGATCTTACACCAGATCCGGAGCAGGGTTGGTCAGCATCGCCCTGGATGTCCGTCGTTATGAGTACTTCCCCGAGCGGGCAAGCATTGTCTTGACCTAGATAAATAGCATACCGATGTCAAAGAGGGTCAGACGCGTGCGAGAAGTTGAGTACTGACACAATGGAGGAGAGCCATGCCACTCGCAATTGAGCGGGTTCAAAGGCACCGCGGGGTCGACGACACAGCAGAACGGCTTGACTTGATCATTACTACACGTCGGGGGACAGTTCACCGTGCTGTCTTGGCAGAAGTCTATGAGATCCATGTCTAATTCCCCCTTGACGACCGTGGTGAACAGTTGTTGAGGAGGGTCTGATCTGCAATTCACGGAGCCGTGGTCCGCACACTCTACCGGCGCGACCGTGAGCACCGCGCGTTGAAAAAAAAGGGGGGAAGGTTCACCAAAAAATGTACACCAGTCCTTGATTTTGAGGTCGGTGGAACAACAGAAAGCTTGGCTTCCTCCAGATTCGCAGGTCTGGCTTGTGAGCGCTTTCTCGCCGGGCTGGCATACTGGATTGCAGGGCGTTGTGTCGCCTCCTCTCCCTGTCCGAAATGTGCACCATGAGCACTGATCCGACGAGCAGAGAGTTTAGGATGCGCACAGGTGCACGAGGACGGCGAGTTGCCTAGAAATCAACACTCAGTGAATACCAAAAAAATCGGATCAATGCGTGACGTACTGGAAGGACAGCAAATCAATCGATCACATCGCTCGCCAGGCGAAAGAGGGTCTTCCGGCGTCGTCCCCATTTTACTAGGGCAAACATCGCATTTTGTCCTCGCGAAAACCGGAGAATTTCCACTTACTTGAACCCAGGGCCGCATGAGGACACATTGCAGTCGGTTATAATGCACTTGTCGTTCTTCTCCGTGAGACCCCCGTTTGCAGCGTCTATGCCGGGATATAGCCCCTTGAGCGCGCTGTATTCCACGAGAAACTTCAGACGGGCCCATCGCGAGAGAAGTAATTGACGCAACGCACGTATAGCTGTCGTCATCCTGGTCCATGCTCCAGATCATGGAGCCCCCAATGCAGTGGTCGTTCGCGTAGTTCATCTTGACCGCAAAGGACTCGGCATCGTCGTAGCTGACCCATTGCTCCCTAGTGTACATAAGTAAGAGGAGACAAAATTCAGCGCAACGGGCAAGCTCTTACGAATCCCAAACGACGTATTTCACGCCGGCGTCCTCGTCGAACACGGGCAGAACAACCGACGCCGAGCTGCCCGAACTGACGCACTGCACCGAGGTCGGCGCGTCCCCGTTGCAGTGATCGACGGTCTGGTCGAGGATGGTCCTGGATCTCGTTGTACATGAGGATCCCCGACTGCCCGCTGCACGGCCCTGCGTTGCCGCCGCTTTGCTATAGCACAACGTGACAGATCAGCGAAAGGCGGGGAGTCGCGGTGCATGAAGTGCGCTCACCCAGGTGCAGCCCGGCTCCGTGCAGTCGCTCGACGCGAGCGTGAACGAGCGTCCATAAAACCCGAAGCCCATGACCTGCGCCCATGGATGTCAGCAAAATTCCCGCGAGGGAGCTGAGTTGGTATGTACCATCTGCTTCGGGTCGACGCCGACGCGCCAGTAGAGCTTGAACGCCTCGTCGATCTCCGTAAGGTTCGTGTGCGCCCCGACGATCGGCCTGCCGGCGCGAATCAGCAGTGGCCCATGAATAGATAGAGAAAATGCGACTCACCCAATCCAGATGTCCTTGCCGTCCCAAAAGCCTAGAACGCAAATGAGTTAACCGCGGGGACGAATGATATCTGCTTTTTCTTTTACCGTGGAGGTCGTACGTCCTACATCCATTTCAATGAGCGTTCAACTTCAAGCGGAGGAAGAAGGCGGGAAAGTAGAAGGCGCACGTACATGACGTTCACCCAATCTGCATGCTCGAGCAGCCCCGGGAGGTCGAAATGCTGCAAATACCAGTACGACGACGGGGCGGTGCTGTCCCATCGCAAAATCAGCAGGTGAGGTTCAAGCGAAGGCAGGTGGCGCACAAGGTCAGCCCATAGCCGGGCCCGGAGAACGCTTTCTACAAAGAAAAAAAAAGGATGCGCCGTCAGCGGGGTGGTGTTGCGGGATGAAAGGGACGCACTTTGACCGCCGCCATGAAAGTGACGTAGTTTTTCGTGTCGGCGGGGACGCCCCCGCGGTCGTTGGCGGCCGGGTACTGTGGGGAAGGAAGGTCAGTGAGTTGTGAACCGGTGCGAAGAGGGGGGGGGCCAGGTACCTCCCAGTCGACGTCGAGGCCCTGGAAAAAGATCCCATTTAGTTTAGCGGCGCATCAGGATTTCGGGAGGGGCAGGCGTACATCGAACCCGTAGGCTTCAAACACGCGAAGGACGGAAGAGATGAAGGTTTGCGTGTTGGCGGAGGATGCCGCCAGTTCGGAGAATATTCGAGACGTGGGCGGATCCTAGATGGGTGTGTGGCCGTCAGAGGGATGAAGGGCGCGACTAAGCAGCAGCAGCCGGCATACGTTGAAAGTCCAGCCGCCGATGGAGAGGTAAACTTTGAGGGTGGGGTTGCGACTTTTGAGCGCTGTGGTGCGCTTCCAGAGATCCGTATCGCCCGCGGACATCTCGATGACGTTGAACGAGCTGCGGAGCCATCAGCCAGTGCGGATGCAGATGCGGCGGGTTGACTCACTTAGATATCAACGCAAATGCAAAGTTGATGTGCGTGAGGGTTTCTGCAGAGATCTTCTCGGGAGAGTAGGCCATGCAGCCGCTGAACTTGAAGTCAGTTTTCAGGTAGGAAGCGAAGCGGGGAACCGACCGCGTCGCCGCCCAGGCCTCGTAGTAGCCGATTCGGCGGTTCAGTGCTGACTGTTGATTTGAACCTGGCTGTAGTTAGACGGAAGGTGAAACCGAAACAGAAGACTTTCCCCCTTACCGCACGAATGGACCGGAGGGTCGTCACACCCTGACTGGCATCCATCCCCGCAGAAGTCCTCTGTGTGTAATTTGTGAGCAAGGCTGCCCGCAGAAAAAAAACTGCATTACCTTTGGTACCGCAGAATCCGAACTTGCCACGAATCGATGATGAGGGACCGCCCGGGAACACAAACGCGGAAACTCACTTTGCTGCAGCACACATTCTTGGCGGATCGTTAGCGGTTGGATTTTCAGTTGCGTGACCAAGAGGACTCACAAGTGGACAGGTGACATTTTGGGGCGGCGCGTCTTTCCCGCACTCTGCTTTGGCATCGCAGTTGCTGGTGCAGACATCGGCGCCGCAGAAATCGCTTCCGAAGCCGC
This sequence comes from Mycena vulgaris, assembly GCA_029204335.1. Taxonomy (NCBI): domain Eukaryota; kingdom Fungi; phylum Basidiomycota; class Agaricomycetes; order Agaricales; family Mycenaceae; genus Mycena; species Mycena vulgaris. The sequence goes on along the minus strand of JARGYA010000193.1, from coordinate 248,633 downwards.
AGAAACCACTGCCGCCATTACAGCATGCTCCCTGAAAGGGGTCAGGTCACGCAAGATAGAAACACATCGACGGACTCCTTACGTTTGAGCAGGGGATATCTGGGGTGCACGATCCGAGGGGGAGGCTCGTCGCATTTGTGGGTTGTTGAGCTTGGGAAAGAACGGGGAGAATAGCTAGAACTGGAGGCCAATAGTGAGTTGAGTTCAGCAGGTCAGGGAATGAACAGCGCCTCACAGATAGCTGAGACTAGCACAGGATGTACCCTCATCCTGAGTCGGGAAACAAGGAGTGTGGAAGTGCGAAATGGGACATGCCAAGGACCATAGATAAACGCAGTTTTGCGCTGACGAACGAGCTCTGACTTGAACTAACTGCTTTCGTGAAAAAAATCCGTTCATCGGTCCATCTGCGATTGTCGTGTTTCGGTGATGGATCCTGGTCGAAGGGCTCGGCGCGCAGATCCTTCTCGTAACTGTCACAAGACACGTGGCTTACCTCCGGCCTCTCGCGAATAAATGTTAAACAAGGTCTGAATATGTACTTCTCTGATAGGTTTGGAAGCCTCACAACTGTACTCTTTATAAATTTCCTTCCGGAATTTTTCAAGGCTGATCTCGCCCAAAATCACGAAAACATGATTTTTGGAGAAAAGAAGAAATTCAGGAGTCGTTCAGGCTGCCCAGTAACCAAGGTTACGCTAGCCGCAAACAGCTTGTCTCGCCGTATCTAGCCGCATTTGCGGAGGTTGCCGGCGGGTGAAGAGCGGGCATGACACAGCTCTTCCCCACGATGAAGGTGGATATGACTTGAAGGCGCCTATTTCTGCGACGATTCCGTTCTTCGCATCTGCTATACATGTCTTGGCAGGGGGTGAGAAGCACTAGCTGACGGAAGGCTGGTTGTAGAGTCTTCTCTGTGCTATGATCTAGCGAGTTCAAAATTGACTTGGCATTCCCCCCCACCACTCATTCGCATCCACTGCGCCCCGCCCTTTCAAACATGAAATCCCTCCTCTTTATACTGTTGCTTCGAACTACGCAGCTCCTCTGCCGAGCTGAGGATTCTTTCCATCGCAAAATCCATGGGATACATGTGAGCCGCAGATGTTGTGCATTCAGACCACGCAACTGACGCGTATAGGGTGCTCACGATCAAGCGGCCCAAGCTCAGCGTCTTCAAGACTTGGCAGCGTTGGCGTCTAACTCCGCGTCCACGCTCCTTCCTAGTGCCTCTGCCTCCGTCTCGGCGGCGTCATCCTCGGCCTCTGCTGGCGTCTCCACTACTCCGTTTGCCTCCGCGGCTGTTAGCTTCCAGATCTACACAAATGCTTTGCTCCCCACAAACCCCGCTCCTCCTGCTGCATGCGCCTCAGCGCTGACGGCGAGTGTGGACTGCAACAAGACCATTCAGCTGCTTGGGTGCGTGTTTCTTTACGAAGTTGAATCTACGTCCTCTCAACAGTAAACTCCAGATCCAATCCGTTTTATGACGGCCCGTCTCTCGCTGCCATGTGCAGCCCGAGCTGTACGAGCTCGTTGAATGCCTACCGCGCCAACGTCGTCACTGCGTGTGGGAAGTATCAGCTTCCAGGGCCAAATAATGTTTCGTACGCACGTGGGTAATCCCAGTCCGAATTCAACTTCCCGCATAACTAAGTGAGACCCCTATGTAAAGCGACACTGGCCGTAGACACGATCTCCGGGCCCTACGCGGTGCAGTGCAGGCAAGATCCGTGCGTTTGCCTCCGTTTCCTTTCATATGTCCCCTCGAACCGATTATCAATGCCTGCAGGACGACGAGCAAATTCTGCAACCAAGTACTCTCCTCCTTCGGCCCAACCCCCGCGCAGGGGATCCTCGGCTATCCCTCGAACGAGCTCTGCACCCCGTGCATGCTCGGCACGATGAACGCCACTCTCTCCAACCCCCTCACATTCTACCCGGACTTCTACGCCGTCCTCCAATCGGCGCTAAAAACCTGCGGCTCGTGCGTCCCTATTTCCCGTTGTTTTTCTGCACACTGAGAAAGGCGATCGGACTAGCGCCTTCACGCAATACAACGTGACCAAGCCACCGACGGGCACGGTCCTCTTCTCCCCGGGCCCCTCCACTGTGCCGGTCGGTGCGAACGAAACCGTGTCCTCGACGTGCGCGCTCACCGGGCGGACGGTCAAATTGACGGCTAAATCCACCTGCGTCCAGATCGCATCGCAATTCTCGGTTGGCTGGTACGATGTGCGTACCTATATATCTACCCGCCCGCAAGAGGTGGTGCTCACACTTCACTTTTTGTCGCTAGATACTTGTAAACAACCCCTCGATACAAACTGTAAACTGCACTGCTGGAATGGCCTCCGGGACGAGCCTTTGTCTGCCGCAGGTGCGCACTTCGGCAGTGCCCAGGCCTCCGTGGTTGATTTTTCGTTTTCGGTTGATAGACGTGTACCACGTACACCCCCACGGCGAATCAGACCTGCAAGGACATCGTGACCGCGGCAAATGTCATCCTGGAGCCCTCGAAGCAGCGCATTACCGTGACCCAGCTCGTCAGGTCCGCTGCGCTGCTCCTGCTCGGGCGCGCACACGCTGATGTTCCTCTTTAGCTTCAATCCCAGTCTGGAAGAAGGGTGTATTCATGTCGCGCGTCAATATGGATTGAGTCTGTGCATTAGGTACGCATCCGAGTTCATTTTCACCCCGTGTCCAATCGCTGATAACTATGCGCGTAGCCCGCATGGAGGCTTCCCGAACGTGGGCGCCGTCGACAACGGGGCGCCGAAGCCCGTCCCCACGCCCACCGCTATAGTGTAAATGATTCTGGTTCATCTAGAGCGCGCGCGCAGGCTGACGAGATTTGATTCTTTAGCGCGCCTCCAGGGCAGACTCCCCCCGGAACTACGTCGAACTGCGGCGGGTGGTACTTTGTTGAAAAAGGGGTAGGAATAATAATACAATATTCTCGTTCGGCCGTTGATATTCTGACTGGTTCAAATGCAGGACTTTTGCACGAAAGTTGCTCTTAACAGTACGCGCTAATTGACGCACCAGGTCTCGATTAACACCTTCCTTACCTTAGACTCGGTTACTCTGGGTGATTTCGTGACGTTGAATCCTGAGGTAAATCACCGCAACTCGTGCGCTGCGTTCTGTACAAGTATCTAACAAGTCCGCAGCTAAATTCGGAGTGCACCAACCTCTGGGCCGGGTACGTCATATAATTTTCAAGTCTGCATGGCGCTCACACACCCTGCCGCAGCTACTGGTATTGCGGTGCGTCCATTTTAAAATACAGCGCGCGGCTACTAAAATCACTGATTCCACAGTCGCCGCATTCCCTCCTCTCAATGCCGGCGGGCCGACAACCACGATCCCCAACGGAGTGGGCGTATTCACGGCGATCACGGTGTCCCTCCCGTCCGCGACGCCCGAGGCGCCGTTCCAGTTCCCCACGGGATACCTCCCGGCGCCCCCGAACCTGGCCTCCGGGTCCATCGAAACCGGTTGCGACTGGTATTATAACGTGACAGCGGGAGACAATTGTACGGGGGTCGAAACGACGTAAGTCTCTTCACTCCTTTAGGGGTCCTGATTTAATTACTTGTGTCGCACAGGTACGAAATCCCTACCGCGAATTTTACTGCCTGGAACTTCGACCCGGTCGCGCCGTGCCCGAATTTGACGCCGGGTACGGCGGTCTGTGTGCTGGTCCTTAACGCGACCGCGACGCTGCCCCCCAGACCGAAGAACGCCGCGGCGGGCTCCGCGCCTTCTGTGCGTCGTGCCTTTCCCTGCTTCAATTTCGCTTGTGACCTCCCGCTTCTTCTGCGTGTAGGGGTGTGCACGCTGGCACACCATCGTCACTGGTGACGGCTGCGCGAAGCTCGAGACGGTTTTCGGCCTGACGCAGGCGCAGCTGTTCGCGCTCAACCCGGAGCTCGCGCCCGCGTGCACGAATCTCGCGCTGGATGACGCGTACTGCGTGCGCGCCATTCCCACTGCGCTGCCGCCTTCTGGGCCACCGGCGGATTTGAACCCTGAGAGCTGGGCCAAGTATGTGTTTCTTCTCTTGAAACGGAAGCATGCTGAGATGTTTTCTTGAAGCTGCACGAGCTACTGTATGCGACAACCCTTTCCTAACCGTGTTGAGTTCATTTTCCGATTCCACAGACACCGTTATATCCGGCGATAATTGCAACGTGATCGACTCAAAGTGAGGTGATGTTCATATGTTGTGTAAATTTCCCGCTGATATCATCCTTCATTGTCTAGATCCAACATATCTTTCAGCGACTTCCTGCTCTGGAACCCTGAGGTCTCTAAAACATGCAACAGTACGCACCCGCTTCCCGCGTACGGTTCCTCCACTGACCACCCCGACAGATCTGAACCTCGCGGTGAGTCATCGAGCTCCGAGAACTAGGGGGGTTCATTGAGTCCGCCTCCAAGAGCTATTGCGTCGGCGTGTCCGGCGGATGCCAATCAATATACACAGTCGTCAGCCAGGACTCGTGCAGCGTGATCGAGACGAAGACGGGGGTAAGCGATGCGCAGCTCCGCGCGCTGAACCCCTGGATCGACACGGCGTGCACCCTTCAAGTCGGGCAGAACTTGTGCATCAAGAACCCGAATGTCACCGTCCCGCCGCCGCCCACTGGCCCGCCCGCCAATTTGAACCCCGGGAGCTGGTCCAAGTATGTCTGTCGCCCATTTGAATTGGAAGATATGCTGAGATAGTTCTTTCAGCTGCACGGCCTACTGTATGCAACCATACAATACTCACCGTGTTTTATTCACATAACTTTCCCTTTCCCCGCAGATAACGTTCAATCGGGCGACAATTGCAATGTGATCGACTCCAAGTGAGCAGATGCTGTTATGTATCGTGTGATTGTCCCTCTGAATCCATGGTCCATCCTCCAGGTTCTCCATCTCTTTCAGCGACTTCATACACTGGAACCCCGAGGTGTCAAAGACATGCAATAGTACGCACTCGCTTCCACCGTACGGTTCACTCACTGACCGCCCGGACAGATCTGAACCTCGCGGTGCGTTTTCGTACTTCTCTACCATCTGTCGTCTATCGAACCCGCCTTCAAGAGTTACTGCGTCGCCGCGCCGGGCGGATGTCAAGCGCTATACACGGTCGTAAGCGGGGATTCTTGCAGCGTGATTGAACAGAAGACGGCCCTCAGCGATGCGCAACTCAGAGCCTTGAACCCTTGGATCGACACCGCGTGCACCCTGCAAATCGGACAGAACCTGTGCACCAAGAACACGAATGTCGCCGCGCCGCCGCCGGGGCCGCCCGCTAATTTGAACCCTGGGAGCTGGTCCAAGTGCGTTTCGTTCAAGTGTCGTCGTGGTTCATTTCGGCGGTCTAACGTGTCGCGCTCGGTTTAGTTGTACCACATATTGTACGCTTCTCCACCTTTCAGTCCGCGCTCAGCTCATGCCTGTGGCAACATATAGATAACGTCCAGTCCGGGGACAACTGCAACATTATTGAGGCAAAGTGCGTACATTTGATCGCGCCGTTCTGGCACACTCACCCAGGCACGCATGTCCAGGTTAAAATCGGCTTCTCCGATATATTACGCTGGAACCCTGAAGTGTCCACAACATGCGGCAGTGCGCATTCCCTCCCCTCTCCTGCGAGTTTTGTTTTATTCATCATCGGCCATATGTAGACCTGAACCTCGCGTCCTACTGCGTCCTCGGCTCGGGGGCCTGCAACAAGCTCTACACCGTTGTTAGTGGGGACTCGTGTGGCGCCGTCGAGACAAAATCGAAGGTGACTGATGCGCTACTGCGCTCGGAAAATACTTGGATCAATACTGCGTGCTCAAGTGAGTGCATTGTGCCATATAGGAACGGACTGTCTGCTGACGCAGAGACCAGACATTCAAATCGGACAAAATATTTGCGTTTAGGCACCTTATTATTTAGTTTCTCCCCGGAGAGATACCATTCTTCCCTCGTTTAAAGCGTATTAGTATGCTTAGTAATGCCATTGAAAATCGATTGTTGAGCGGGGCCCACTTGACCTGCTCGTTAAAATAGCAGAGAATGGGAAGCATTGCCACTTTGCTGAAATAAAGAGCAGAAATTATCCGTGGGCTATGACAGCCAAAAAAGTTACTGGTGGGTTGCATCAACCACTTCCGCCCTAACCGGATACAATAATACCATGTGTCGTGGAATGACCGCAGCCCAGGGTTCATATTCTCAGCCCTTTGAAGCCAAGCACATGAAGACAATGTTTTAAAACGCCAAGAAGGGGGAAGCGGGATTCGAAAAACAGATATAGGGTCAACAAGTTTGTTTCAACCCTCCGCCAGACCCCCCCAAATAGGCAAGGAGTTTCCCACCCCTAGCGGCGGGCCGTCTCTCCGGGTCATGTGCAGCCCACCGCCACTGCATTGACAGCTTCCTAATCTACTAGGCGACGGGGGTGCCCCCGTCTTTAACCTTGCTTTGGTTTTCACGTTATAAATGCGGTTCAAACCTCAGATTCATCCCTATTTCTCGCACCATTTTCACTGTCATTTCAAAAAATAAATCCCTAATTCCATACGTAGACTACACCGTCGGCTCGCCATTCTTGCCATCCTTGTCCTTGTTCGAGGCGCTCCCTTCCGCGGCGGCGCCGCTTGCCATGTGTTTCCGGCCAGAGCCTGCTTAAGATTGTCAGTAGATATTATCCGACTGAGGTAGTCCACTTGCCTCCTGCAACCGCGTTGTCCGTTATCGGCGCTGCGGAGCCGAGGGCAACACCACTGAATGGGTTTCCTACCCGAGCGTCTGGTCTGCCTGAAAAAAAGTATGGACGACTGTGTGCCGCTGAAAAGTGATATCCCAGTGTAGGGCGCCCCACCGAGCGGACTCGGCGTGGGGCCCCCCAGGTGTGGTGAGCTGTTGTAAAATTCCGCAGGCATCGCCGGGCTGTAAGGAGTGGGCTGAAGGTCGATCCATCTGTCGTCTGGCGTGGTGGGGTCGAGGGCGGCGCCGGTGTTGTCATCATGTTAGTTGTGATCGTTGTTCCAAGGGTCGGTCTACCCATGAGAGGCGCTGCGCTGCCGGAGGCGACTAACACCACTCCTGGCGCAAGTGCCACTGGGATGCCTGGGGAAGGCGCTGGCAAGGCAGCAGCAGCCACCGGTGCAAGCACCGGTAAGACAGCTGGCGCTGCCAGAATTGCTGCTGCCACCGGCGCCGCTGCGATGAAAATAGCTAGAAGCATGAGCCCCCCGCCCATAAGCATTGGCGCCACAGTCGGCACGTCTTCGAGGATGCGTATTTGAAGAAGGTGGGCTGTGTGTTGCTAAAGTCAGCGAGGTTCATTACACATGGTGTAGCGAACACACCAGCAAAAGTGTCGAAGGGCTTTCCATTGCCGTTCTTGAGCTCCCAATGTTTGAGATGATAGGCACATTCACACAGTGCGCCCAGCAGGCGATCGCGAAGCGTATGCGCTTGGACGATATTGTTGCTGGTGTACAAAGAGCTGACTGTTAGTGCAGCTAGCTATTATAGGAGGAAGCGACAGCAGCAGCGTATGTATGCCGCTATTGGTGGCACCGCCGGTACGCTTCGCGTGCAGTAGTTATAATATCTGATGTCACGAAAAGCAGATTATACACCGCATTTCGCACCAACGACGGGGGACTGGATTATTGGCGGAGGTTGGGGCACCCAGTCGATGCTTGTAGGGTGGGGGACTGGCGGGTGGGGTACTAGACAATGGGGGACCAGAGAAGGCGAGGATGACGGGTGGGTGATGTGGGCGCAGGGAGTGCATACAAAGGTTGAGGCCGTCCAGTCTTGCGTGCTTGTAGATAAGTCGTGATAAATGCAAAGAAAATTGGCGGAAATTCACCACCACGGCCAAGGGCTTCCTGCAGTGTTTGTAGCTGTAGAGAGCAGAAGCAGCACAGATTGCCGCCTTGAAGGAAAGGATGCTGGGTGTTTGTATGTGTGAGGATGTAAGATCACAGAAATGCGCCATCTGCGAATATGCGCAGAGAGCTCCCTGCAGTGTTTGTACATGTTAGGAGCATCGGAGCTTACAGGCATTCGGAGCAGAAGACTTGGAGAAGAACGGATCAAAATCACAGATCAATGAGTATGATTGCTTAATAATACTGAGGGAGGGGGACCTAGTTTTTGTCAAAGCAAGGTGAACCAACCATGCTACTATTCACTGTCTGGCACTCTGCTGTACCTGTGAGGCCTTCTAGTCCGATAATTTTTATTCCATGCTCAATTCCTGATGGATGGGCTTCTCATTGAACAATTCAATGCTGAATTGAGCAAGAACTAACTGGCAGTGTTTCCGGCCGCGAAGGCATGTTTGCACTATCCCCAAAGAATTTACACTGATCATTTTCACAGTAGTGCTAACTTCTCATATGTGTTTTTCATACCAATGGATCTTTTTCTTCACCTAGAGACGGCACACAAGTGTTTCCGAAAACTGATCTGTGCACGTGAAGATCATCAGTAGTCCAAATCGGGACAACGAAGTAGCGCAACAACATGCACGTCTTCTAGGTCCCAGATCTCACTCTCTTACCCAGCTTAATCCCAACACCGTAATCAAAGGTTTAAACTTCAATGGGGCCAGGGCCTCGGTAAGTACGTCGGCTATCATCTCAGATGTCGGACAATAAATTACTTCCAGTGTTCCGTCTTCAATTTTTGAGCAAATGAAGTGGTACCGGATTTCAATATGCTTTGTGTGTGCATGGTATTGACCTAGCTCTGCATGTGCAAGAGCAATTGCCGACTGATTATCATTATAGATAACCGAGGGGAATTGAATCAGACCAAATAGTTCCGCAATAAAGGTCCGGAACCAAATTGCCTCCTTCACCGTGGAGGTAAGCACAATATACTCGGCCTCAGTGGTCGAAAGGGAGGTTATTTCCAGCTGCTTCGATGCCCAGAAAACCGCGGCGCCATTCATAAGCAATACATACCCTGAAGCGGCCTTGCAATTCTCCAGATCGCAAACATGAAGCGATCACGGGAGAACACGTGCTTCTTTCCGTCAGCCTGGCAAAGTACTCGCCAAGCTTTGCAGTGGAGGAGAATGTGTTGGTAGATGTGGACATTGTTGGAAGTGAGAGGTGAGCAGTATTTGTTTGTGGTTATTTATGCATGGTCGGGGCCCATAACCTGTTAGCAGTTGGAACAAATTTGAGTAGGAGAGACAGAAGTCAATTTTGGTACAGAATCCTATCTTCACTACAGGTTTATATACTATGAAGGTAAGTCACTTAATCTATTAGTCATATATTCTACGAGTCAGCTATACTAATAATGAGCAGGTAAATACTACGGATCAACTGCGTAGCTGCGATTCAGCTACGCATCAGCTGTGATTCAGCTACGCATCAGCTGCGATTCAGCTACACATCAGCTGCGAGCTTGCGCCCGCTGTGAGGACCGGATACGCCCTGTGTATGCCCTCCTGCAGCAGCACCGACACAATGGGGATGACAGCACGTCTCGATCAAAGAAAGAAGCCAATTTCCTCATTGGGAAGCAGCAAGAAGCCACATGCAGATACACCCCATACCCACGAGGGACGAGCTGCACTCTGCACCAACTCGACACGCCCAGCAACACAGATCTTTGCCACGACCGTCCTCCACACTCTACTCGACCCCATTTACCTCGCACACAGCGACAATCCATGCTACAAGAGCTTCGGAGGCCAATCACCCATGGGAAAAACCCGCCCCCTGTACCAACTCGACTCACCCAGCACCACGGACCTTCGTTGTGACCTTCCTATGCACTCCATTCATTCCCATCGACCTAGTATGTGGCGGCGATCCACGCCACAGGACTTCCAGAGGCCAATCCCACGCGGGAAAGACCACTTGAGTTGCATCCCTCAGGGGACAAGCTCGCTCGGACCATCTCCCTGCAGGGAACGCGCACCGCAGCAACTCACAGTCACCATGCGAGCTCCGGCAGTGCAACCAGGGACTATGCACACTCTATTCACGCCCATACCCGACAGGGAAACAAATCCCCAGCGAGTAGACTTGCAGCCACAGACATCCTGGGCTTGTTTGCACCTCATACCGACAGCTCACGGGAGGATTCAGCCTTTCTGGCCACGAACCTGAAATGAGGGTCACTCCCTTGGCCAAATTCAGGGTTCGTCTCTCCAGAGAACGGCCTTCCCACCAGGGATACAATCAAAATGTCTGAAAACCTCGGTTCTGTTCCTCGTACCCACCAGGGATTCGGTTCCCCAACAACCTGTGGACGTTCTGGAAGGGGGGAACACATGGTAGTGGGGCCTGCAGGCTGTGGGAGGGCAACAAGTATAAAAGCCCCATGAAAAGTCTGCAGTAGTCAGTCAAATCTCGGGCAGTGGTTTCCCCCACTTTTCCCCTACTGTGTACCTTGCCCATCCAATACAGAGTCGGTCACACACACACACACCAGTTCATGCCTGTCTTCGGGCACTCTACTCTCCTCCCCCATTGCAGCTCCTCTTCAGAGCTCGCTCTCCTCATCCTCGTCGCCTTCACCCAGCGCACACCTTCCTTTGCAGACACACCGTCTTGCAGTAGTGGGAACCTTGTGAAGGTTCATTTAGCAAATCGTCTACAACCACCTGAGCGTACCAAGCGACCCCACTCGCCGTACACCGTACCCTGTCGACTTTGAAGCCGTCTGCGGAATCTCCCATTTGGCAGATCCATCACCTCGCTCCCTCACCCAGCACAAAGGGGAAAGCATCGGAGTAGAGAGGAAACAGAGGCTTTAGGGTTCAGAAGTGTCACCATTCACCAATGACCTACCTGAGCAAGTATTTCACCTTCTAGACCATCTTTTGCAGCTTACCAAACAGCACCCAACCCGGGTATAAACACATTGAAACCACACGCGCTCACCACTGCCTCATCCTAGAACTCCCTCCGATAAAACCCCTAGAGGACGATACATGCTACACTGTGAATCCCACTTATTTCGCACCGTAGCAACACAGTCCTTATCACACCACCTCAGGCTACCCCCACCTGACCCCCATAGGGCCAAATTTTTGAGGGTAGTTAATTGGGCCTATGGGGGGTGTTTCTAAGTAGGTATCCCATGTGGCATGGGACATCCCATGCTTTCTACTGTTTTGCCTTGGGATGTCCCAAAGTTATTGTATGGGACATCCCATGCAGGTTCAAAATCGTGCCTGGGATATCCAACTGGCCCATTTGGCAGGTAGGACCCCTGGCACCAGCCAGGGAGAAAAAAATGTTTTTTTTGGGCCCATTTCTGCACCGTTTTGCATGATTTATAGTGATTCATGAAGCTGTTAACCCGGGCTCTCATGCCATGGTGCAGCGGGTACATTTTGGGTTTTTTTTTTCCCGAGCAAACCGCAATACGAGTACGCTGGCCTGCGCTCAAATAGCAAAATACGGATATGCCGGCCCATGCTCGAATACTGCAATACAGGTATGCTGGCCCACGCTTGAATAGCGAAATACGGATATGCCAGCCTGTGCTCAAATACTGAAATACGGGTTCGCAGGCCCGTGCTCAAATAGCGAAATACGGGTACACTGGCCCGCACTTGAATAGTGAAATATGGGTACACCGGCCCACACTCAAATACTACAGTACAGGTACATCAGCCTGCACTTGAATAGCGAGATACAGATACACCAGACCATGCTCAAATACTGCAATACAGGTATGCAGGCCCATGAAATAGCGAAATACAGATATGCCGGCCGGCACTCGAATACTGCAATACGAGTACGCCGGCTCACGCTCGAATAGTGAAGTACAGATACGCTGGCCTGCGCTCAAATACTGAAATACGGGTTCGCAGGCCTGCGCTCGCCGCTCAAATAGCGAAATATGGGTACACTGGCCCACACTCAAATAGTGAAATACAGATATGCCGGCCCGCACTTGAATAGCGAAATACAGGTACACCGGCCCACACTCAAATAGCAAAATACAGATATGCCAGCCTGCACTCGAATACTGAAATATGGGTTTGCAGGCCCATGCTTGGATACCAAATACAGGTTTGCCGGCCCACGCTAGGCAGCTCCAATTGCAATAATGTGCTCTTTCATACACCAACACTATCCCCACACCTCCCTTTTTCTCCAGACAGCCCACATTTATTTTTTCTGTTTCTTCTTCTCGGTAAGTACACGAAATACATAGTGTGCCTGCTCACACTTCAGTATTGTATTGATATATCAATAATTTCTGATATGGACTGGACAGGATGTCCCAGGTATTTTCTATCCTGAGTGGGACGTCCCTCCCATTTTCTGTTGAGAATAGGGCATCCCATATATTTTACAACAATGGGACGTCCCACACATTCAATGGGACATCTCAATGATTTTCTATCAACAATGGGACGTCCCATTGATTTTCTATCAAGAATGGGATGTCCCACATATTTTCTGTCAACAGTGGGACATCCCACATATTTTCCTATCAAGAGTGGGATGTCCCATGTATCTTCTATCAACAGTGGGACGTCCCACCCATTTTCCATCAAGAGTGGGACATCCCATCTGTTTCCATGGGACGTCCCTCACCATTTCTGATATAAATGAGACGTCCCATCCATTTTTTAGCCAGAGTGGGACATCCCATCTCTTTTCTATTGCCCATGGTTTTCAGTCACGGGCTTTTACGCAATTTGATGGATAATTCCCAGGCATATACATCAAGTTTGCCATCATTTATTGCCGGCTCTGGGAATTTATTTTGCATTTTGAGCAACAACCAGGGGCTCTTTTACCAAACCATAAACACATTCAGATAGGCCTCAGCAAACTCTACAACTTTGATTTTGGGTGTATTGTTAGATATATACCACCAACTTCCTTTTTTGGCCACTACGCCTTTGGCTCAAAAAGGGAATTTCACCGTTGTTCCCCTCCCTGGCTCAGGATTTGATCATTTTGGATGTTCTAACTGGCCAGGGGTAATTTTTAATACCATAAAAAATGAACTAACACACAGTTAGAAGTAATGATGGCCTGTAATAGGGATATAAAGGGAAGGTAGTAAATTTAGCTCTAAACCCTTATATCTTTGTAGTATAGCCACGCAGGCTTTGGCCAGCCACTTTAAGTTGCTTGTTAGTGGTATAGATATGTGGGGAAACACCATAGTAGACTCCCAAGAAGAAAGAGTGTATATTTTGACCAGAATAGAAAATACTATAATTGCTCTATTCTGGGGTTATGCAATGATCCAAGAGGCAGCATCCCTACTCATGGAACAATTGTTACATATAGAAATCTGTCTGGTGGGTTTCAAACCCACAAACCAGTCTACAGGTGAAGATCAGATGTGAAAATGTTCAATATGCACCCTTACCTTCCCTAGCATGCCTAAAAGACTTGGAACAGGAGAAAAGAGGTCAAAGAAGATTTCACAAGCCTTCTTGAGGTCTGGATGCAAAAATTGTGCCAATATATAGTCTGGAAGTTTCAGAATGTCAGATGACATTTTTCCCTTATTTGGTGAATAGGGCACCAACCAGAGCAGCTTCTGCATAATAAACACCAAGGAGGGGAAGAGCTATGATGAAAGATCCATATTCAACTTTATTTGAAGAAATTTGGTCAAGTTTCAAGTAGATTGTGTTTCCGAGTACATGGGTTAAACAGCAACATTTAGTGCATTTGTTACACATGGTTGAAAACACCATCTGGCCAAATCTTCACCAAAATCCCTCAAATAAAGGCCAATAGAGGTCTTTCATCATGTCTCTTCACCTTTGTATTGTTTATTTCACACTACTAGCTCTAGATAGAGCCCAATTCAACAAAGAAGCGAAAAATGTCACTTGAAATTTTGGAACTGCAAGGCCATATATTGGGATAATCTTTGGCTCTAAATGTTTGAATAACTTGAAAAATTGGTTTTAGGTCCATAGCACACACTCTATAATGGTGGCCCATGGCAAATGGGGTGAACAGTCATTCAGAGCATGTTCATCTTCAATCTTGCCATGGCAATGCAAAAAGAGATCAATAACCTCACCGTTGTGTTTATATAAGTGGTATATGTATTTGTATTAGCACTATGAATACAACCACTGAGGTGACTAAAAGCCATGGGAATACCGCAGTCATGGTGTTTTCTACTATGGTCAAAATATGTTCTCCTGACTGGTCAAATCCTGTTTTACTGCATGTGGAGCGTATCTCTGGCATAGATATATAAAGGAGTATGAGTTATCTCTGGATCTCTGGTTGTATTCCAAAGATATCTTGGTTGGGAGCAGGTTTTATCATTTTGGGTATTATGAATTCATTTCTGGAGTCTAGTGCTTCTGAGTGTGTTCTAATTTACTTTTTATAGTATCAAACATTACCCCTGGCCAGTTAGAACATCCAAAATGATCAAATTCTGAGCCAGGGAGGGGGAAAACGGTGAAATTTCCTTTTTGGGCCAAAGGCGTAGTGGCCAAAAAAGGAAGTTGGCGGTATATATCTGAAAAATACACCCAAAATCAAAGTTGTAGAGCTTGCTGAGGCCTATCTGAATGTGTTTACGGTTTGGTAAAAGAGCCCCTGGTTGTTGCGCAAAATGCAAAATAAATTCCCAGAGCCGGCAATAAATAATGGCAAACTTGATGTATATGCCTGGGAATTATCCATCAATTTGACCCGTAAAAGCCTGTGACTGAGGTAGAAGGTGTATAAGCAGGTGCAAATAAAGAAACCCCATGCCATTGATGCCGGAACCGGCAGTAGCGTGCCGGGAATAGCAGGGGAAGGGTGCACATTATAATGTGCACCAGGCCTGGTAAGCCAAGTGGCACGTTGTAATGCACACCTGTGGCCAGGCCAGGCCACATTATAGGTACTACAGGAACTGTTGATGTTATTTCTTGAACTATGGGATGTCCCATACGACGTCAGTGGAATTGACACTCCGTGGGACGTCCCATGCTCTTTATTGAGCCATGGGACATCCCACATGCAGAAAATAAGGTGGGACGTCCCATTCATTTTTGATGTCACATGGGACATCCCATGTGTCTGTTATGAAAACATGGGATGTCCCACGGTACTTTCTGAGTGCGAGGGACATCCCACTCATTTTTGGCCTTAGATGGGGCATCCCATGTGTGTGATTTGAAACCATGGGACATCCCATGTGTCTGTTTGAAATTATGGGACATCCCACATTATTTTCTGCATGGAAGGGATGTCCCATTCATTTTTAGCCTCGCATGGGACATCCCATACGTCCGTGTCGAAAACATGGGATGTCCCACCCTTATTTTGTGAAAATATGAGATATCCCTCTCGCATTTCGTGCCAGGGGAAATGAAGTATTCATATTTCAATATTTGAGTGTAGGCCAACACACCCGTATTTCTCGGCAATTATAAAGTCCTTAGAGTTACTCCGGGAGCGGATTTGGATCTGTATTTGATCGGATTTGGAGCTGGTTCTGTTATGTAAATCACAGCTGAATCAGCCATCAGTCAAACAACAAACTTCTGGACACCGTTGATACAACATCGTCGCTCATCGGCGGCGACAACGAGCTCTTTCAACTTACTTCCAACGAGCCAATTCTCACATTTGAATTACCGGGTTTTTTTAAAACAATGTATTTAGGTTGTTGCAACACTTTTGTTCAGCTAGTCTGCTGCAACAAGGTCACCAACTTTAAGCGCGGACGAGGCGGGAAGGGGTGGGGACGGCGGGACAACACCGATGAGACGATGAGCTGGCACTCCGGTAGACCGGTCCCGACGTGAGTGACTGATGGAAGTCACCATCAGTCACCATCAAATCCAAATCCGATCAAATCCAGCCAAAATCCAAATCCAAATCTGCTGCCGGAGTAACTCTTAGGGATACGAGTTCAAATAGCACTTGGACACAATTGAAGGACTTGGGGGAGATAGTGTACTGAGAAGAAGAAACAAGAAAAGAACCAGTGTACCTGTATTGTGGTATTCAAGCATTGAAGGACGTGGGGAAGATAGTGTACTGAGAAGAAGACAGAGAAAAAGAACTGGCATACCCGTGTTTCGATATCCGAGCGTGGGCACACGTACCCATGTTTCAATATCCGAGTGTGGGCGCACGTGCCCGTGTTTCAATATCTGAGCGTGGGCACATGTGCCCGTGTTTCTTTCGATATCCAAACGTGGCGCACGTGCCCGTGTTTCGATATCCAAGCGCGGGCCAATGCACCCATATTTCGATATCCGAGCATAGGTGCATGTACCTGTGTTTCGATATCCAAGCATGGGCGCACGTACCTGTGTTTCGGTATTGGAGTGCGAGTCAACATACTTCATACATGGGTCAAGTACCTGTATTGCAGTATTTGAGCGTGGGCCGGCGTACCCGTATTGCGGTTTGCGCGAAAAAAAAGACCCGCCCCAATGCACCTGCTTCACCATGGCATGAAAGCCCAAGTGAACAGCTTCATGGATCACTATAGATCATGCAAAATGGTGCGTAAATGGGCCCAAAAATGCATTTTTTCTGCCCGGCTGGTGCCAGGGGTCCTAACCACCAAATGGGCCAGTGGGATATCCCAAACAGGAGTTGAACCTGCGAGGAATGTCCCATACAATACCTGTGGGGTATCCCAAGGCAAAACAGTAGAAAGCATGGGATGTCCCATGCAGCATGGGATACCCACTTAGAAACACCCCCCATAGACCCAATTAACTACCCTAAAAAATTTGGCCCTATGGGGGTCAGGTGGGGGTAGCCTGAGGTGATCACACTGCATGCGACTACGCGCTGATGCGCAGTTTGCCAAGCCTCTCAGCTTGCTTCGGTTCAACTTGAGGTTGAACTTCCGACAATCTAGAGGTGTCGGAAAGGTTCGGTTTACAACAAGGGTTGGTGGATTTAACTCTAGAGTGGTTTTTTTATGTCCTTAGGATTGCTAACACTATGATTCCGATGTTTACTATCTTTTAGCTAAAGGTGACTGTTGAGGTACTCCGAGCGTCTTCATGGTGTTCTCACTGGCGTAGTCATCTCCTAGACAGTCCTAGCAGTGAGAAATAGGTGAATAGACTCTCCAACAAGCCAAATATTCAATTAATTCCACCATAATGAATTCAACTCCTTCCTGAGTTCTACTACTCTGACAGGGAAGCTGCTTGATCCCAAAGGCAACCAGTATAAACTGATTATCCCTGGGGCAGGGTCCAGTACTCTACAACGAAGATATTTACCCTATTTATACAAACCCACAAGTCTAAATTAGGAAATTACAGAAACAACAACAACATGGACAAATCAGACAATAGAACAAGAACAGTAGAGTGCTCCACATGTATTAGCTCTCAGAGCGGTCTGTAAAAGGTTAGTTTCAACTAGATTGGTATATTTCCTGCACAATTCTGTGGCCAGACTGCCTTACTCATGCTGCCAAAGCGGAGTAATAATATCCCCATGCCCTAGCCCTGGTCTAGACCTGATCCAACACTGCCTCATCTCTGTTCTGGGGCCAACATGCAGCACCCTCTGCCCGTTGAAACGATTGCCCAGGGTTTAAGGCTGCAAATGAACAATGAACAAAACCCAATTGTCGAACGAGTGAGACTGAACCAGACTCTACGAGAGAGACTAACACAACTCAAACACTCAAACAATCAAATCCCAAACACCAAACACCCCTTTGTATGCCCCTTAGGGTGACCTGACGAGAAAGACGGGTTTTACTCAAGACAGGGATCACTGCTTATAAAACTCAAAGCAGAACACTATTGCAGATAACCAAAAGCTTATATTCGTTGGACAATATGGGGTCCGGAACAAAGCCCTAAATGCGACCGCCTGGTTGTTCGAGATAAACTCTAACTGGGTGGTGATTCAGTGCCGTCCTCGCTCTTTCTACACTAGCTTTATACTACTCTAATTATGCTTACACTATGTGATGAAACTATCACAGGTATAGGTCACTTAATACGATATGAAATCTGGTATCCTAATTGCCTGAGCTATTTGATGTGATTGGCTTCCTAGGAACTCCTTTATGTCGCTTGTTGACATATTGGCCTGGCTTCGGACCTATGGTCCCTTGGTTTTGATCGGGTATATGGTGCAGCTCCTGTTGAGCGAACAACCACTAATCTCTAGTATTCTTCCTCCCTTCGTCCTATTTCATACTAGGCTATCTCTGGAATAACTGTAGCTTCCTATCGATACCCCAAACTCCCTGGTTGAAAGCTTGGTTCCCTCATTACTCTTATTGCGAACTAAACCCCTTAGCACGGACTGGACCGCCACTTCGAAATAGGCCCGGAGCCAGTTGATCCCGATGTCGACCGGAGTGCGGTTAATGGTTCCCGACTTCCGGCCGGTCACGTGATGGGTCGCGTCGCGTCGTTACAACAAATAATAGTCAACATAGTAGATATTCACGTGAATATATACTATTACGACCGCCCATCGTTCACAGAGTGGATGATAATTATCCCCTTGATAGTAGGCACCATTTGTATGGTTCTAACCCTTAGTTACACACTCGGGTCTCGTGCTAACTCTAGATGCGTGCTAAAGATTGCAAAATGCGTGTTTGCAAGGCTGGCCTTGTGGATGGCTTATCACCGTTCCCCTGCTTCTATTTCACATAATGATTGAGCTCGATCGTAGAAGCCCTCTGACCGCTGTCAAGCATGGGATCCTACTGATCACCCGTGGAACCAGTTATAGTTCCGGCCTGGTGAGTTATCAGCTTTTGCCGGCTTCATTCATGATCTGCCTGCTGCTGGCTCTATTGACTTCAAGTGACCATTGATAGTAGTAAATCCTGATGTAAGAACCTGCCGCTCCTTCGTACTCGCGCCCAAATGTAACAGAGTATGTCACAATTGAACCATATGTGCTCACAACTGCCTCAACACTGTTGATGATTCAATTCAACCGCACTCCTATGAGCCATGTGCTGGCTCTATGAGTCAGAGCTCTCCTTGCTGCATGATTGGTTAGAGGATATTGGTTAATCGGATAGAGTCCTCTGGACTGGCATCTTCTTTGTCCGGTGCTTGTCCCAAGGGTAAGAGCATCGTCTATGCTGTGGCTACCCGTAGACACTTTCCCCGTGACTGTAGCTAGTCTGGTTGTTGTGAGTTCAACTGTTCTCAGTAAGTGCCGGTGCCATCACAATTTGATGTTTAACTGGCACAGCCATCCTGATCTGTAGACAGGCTGGACCAACAGCAACACACTTTGGCTGTGTCTATTTACAGAAGTCTCATCCATCCAAGGGTCTGGACCCATGATGTGACTCATCACGCCATTCTCGATAAGGGACACATTAGTAAACAATCTCGAAGTTAGCCGTTTTGAGAGGCCCCAGTCACCTGCACGTGATGTTGTTCCTTCCCACCCCCTTTGATACTAGCCTAGCATTCAGCTCATCCGCATGCACATGGGTACTGATATAAGGTAGTTAGTTCTGTTCTCGGTAAGTTGTACTTTGGCCCCAAGTCAAGGTACCACCATAGGATCATGCCAATAGAGTGTTGGAATGTGCACAGCAAGCCAGCGCACTGACACAGTGCAACGGTTAGCATGGATATGCACAGCAAGGCCAAACACTACATGGTGTTTCAACCATGAAACGAATCCAGCTGCTCTGAGTTCGAATTTACCTATTGTTTCTTATTCTCATTGTTCTACATCCATTGTTCTTGGTACATTGTTCTCCAGGTATAAAAGGCCTCTCGCTCTTGAGAATAAATCACTGTTTTATTCTTCTACCCCCTCGGGTTATCCCACCAAATTTCTACATAGAGAACCTGCACTTCAGGCTACCCCCACCCAGACCTACTTAGGGTAGTTTCCCCCACTTAGGTGTGGGCCCTAAGTAGGTCCAGGATATGGGTCCAACCACCAGCGGTGGGTGTATCCACCATACATGGACCCCTCCACCTGGCTGACTGTGGGTGCACTCACCTGTGTCACATCACAGCCATGTGGATGCATCCACACCCAGCTCGTTTTGGGGATTTTCCGCCCTCTGTGGGCCTATATCGCGGCCCCTGCTGGCCCTTGATCTTCCTCCTGGCTCCCCATGCCTCCTGGCTGTACTGGCTGCTGACAGCCCATATTCTGGCCCTTCCTAGCACCCCTTTTCCACCTCGTTTTGGAAATTTTCCACCCTTTGTGGGCCCTATATCGTGGCTCCTGCTGGCCCTGCCCTTGCACCATCCATCTGAGGCTCTTGTTGAGCTGTACTGGGTAGCCATAGCCACATGCTAACCATTCCTGCCCCCCCTTTTCGCAGCTTGTTTGGGGAATTTCCATATATATATATATCCTCTCCCATCCTTACACCTCTGCTCATATCCACCTTTATACTCCCCTTTGCATCTGTACCCTAATATCCCCCATCCGCCCTTCCCCTTTACATCTGTGAATCCTTACCTATGCTTCTCTTGCCTTAATATCCCTCTTATATCAGCCTAATAATCAAAGGCCATGCTTGCTGGCCTTTAGCGCTTGCCTACTGGTTACTCACTATTCATGTATCATCCCTGCTGCCTGCAGATTATAGTGGGTGAATGCATCCACCAGTCCCATATTAAATGGATGGATGGATCCATGGCCCTCACATGGATGGATCCACTGCTGATATCTTTTACGACCTGGATGCACCCACAAATGATGTGGTTGCATCCATTCCTATATGGTGGGCCCACCCACCTGTCATTTGGATCCACCCACCTAGTGTTTGCCCATCTGGATCCATCCACATGTCTTCCAAAAACAGATGTGGATGCATCCATGATGTTATTTTTTACTCTGGATGCACCCACATCGGACCCCAGACACCTGTTCCATTATTATTGTTATTATTGTATCCTCCCCCAGATCTTTCCTTGTTCCCTCAATTTTCAGCTCTCACAATACTACTATCTTCAAGCATGGGATATGTTTCCCTTGCTTACTGTATTTTTTTCCCCTTACATTGTTGATCTCAAGTCTAAATTACCATTTTGGGCTTATGGTGGTTGTTGTGGTGTGTTTGGATCACATCCCGCTTGGGCCAATCATTTTATATACTGGTAAATTATTGTCAGTGAGGCAACTTTGAGCCTGTATAGTGTTACCTTAAAGGGTGGAATATACTTCCCCCACTCACTCTATTTTCTTCCTTTTGTTGTTGGGTGCTCAAGTCAGAATTATCAGGAAATCATTTTGTACTCTAGTAGCTTTCTGCCAGTCAACTGCTTTTGAGTCCTTATATTATTACCTCCAATGTTTCGGGATGTTTCACTGGCTTGCTGTATTTTTCCTGTTTTTTGCTCGGTGCCTCCACCCAGAACTCCCATTTTGGGACCATAGCAGTTCTCGTGGTGTGTTCAGCTGATCACAACGGGTGACATTCATGTCAAGCTGCCGAAGTCCAGTCAGGCTTACCAAATTAACAAAAAAAAAAGAGAAAAGGAAGAGTAAAGCAATTGGATTGGAGGAAAGAAATATAATGACAGAGAATCAGGTTCAACATCCATGGCCCACTGCTGTATACTATTGGAGGCTGAATCATTCTCCTCAACCAACTGTGAGATTTCTCAAAGATGACGCTGCTGTGCTAAGTTGAGTACAAACATCGCATCGGGAAAGAGATCTGTGAAACATATTCAAACCAGGATTTCCATTTTAGGACTCTATGGTATTCAGGATGATCACCTTCTTTATATCCATACTTTGTCCAATCTTGCCACAAAGTCCTCTGTTCCCCAACTTCATTTCAGTAATTTTTCGAGTTGTCAGGATTTTCTGAGTTGTCAGGTTGGCTGGGTTGGATTTATGCTGCACATATTGGACTTGTAACGAGTTTCATCTGCAGCAACAAAGGTCACTGGTGTGCTAAGCTATAAACAAAGCACAACAGCCCATCTCATCCCAAAAACAACAAGTACATTTGTAATCATGCAAGATAACACAAAGGTAATGCACAGATGAAATAAAACTTACAGAAGGAAGTACAATCTGAATTAAAGCACGTTCCCATGACACTGCACAGAGATATTGTACCAGATACCCAGAATGCACTTGTTTAGCTGAAAACAGAAACATCAGTGGCTCGGAACCACCTTTCACACATTTCGTCGTTTTTGAGGGTGATGGTGAGAACACGCTGCAAGAAGAAATCGTGAACCGCAGCCTAGAGAGAACTAAAAGTAACAATATGATTCTCGGGGGCTCCTTGATCCGTTACCACAATGTGGGCGGTTTTCCCACGATTCGTCGTGGCAAGGACCGACGCGCAGAGGCCCCAGCTCACCCTGGGTCCTCAACTGCGACATCGAGAAAGCTGATCGCCCCCGTCGCATCCCCTCGCGCGGTTCTATGACCCACGCCGCTCATCTCGAGCCGTCCACCTCGGGCCGTCCATTCCGGACCGGGAGCCACTTCGGCTTTCCTGACTCTTCTCACCGACCACCCTCCTCCCTAGGACTCAGCCTCGTGCCGTCTCGAGGTATTTCCCCCCCACTCTCCAGCGTCTGCGTCGCCTCGTCACTCTCAAGCGCCATTCCCCCCGCGCACCTGGCCCGCCTTTGTTTAACAAAGAAGCCTTGTTATCACTAAATACGGAAAACATCCCCGTTGAAATTTTGATGCTATCGTCAGGCACCGGAGTCATCCGGCCACGTTACAATAGGCACGACCTCCGTCTTCCCTTCTTGCTTGGCACTTTTCCTCTTTGTACTGACCCACCTCTGAGCTTTTCTGGACTCTGCCTCCCACGAGATGACAGAAATGACCTCGACCCCCACAAACCGCGGATCCATCTGCGTCAGAACAGTTTAAAATAGCCGCTAGCCACAGATGCCGTTGGAGCATACAAAGAACTCGTGGAAAACGCCAAGCACCTCGCGCCTTCCCTCTCTCCCTCCACACGGCGCAAGCCGCTGTGCGGAGCTTTTACTCTTTGTCCCTCCGCTCACGCTGGACGACATTAAGAAGATGCTGCTCCCCACTGCCCAAGTCTCACCACTCTGGCCACCCCCCGAACCTCCCTTTTGATCCCCCGAGATCCCAGGTACAAACTTGCTCGAAAAGTGTTAGCAACCCGCCTCCTCCCGCCCAGCCCACGCCCTCGCTCCCCCCATCTGCACCCCCATCCGAGATCGCTGTCTCAGGGTATCCCGACCGCACTGCGCCCTCCACCATGGCGAAATCGAAAACCCCGATATCAGCCCTCCACTTCGGAAAAAACCCCGTAAACTCATACAGTATGTCGTCCTTTTTGGGAAAATACCGCCCCCGGCCCTTACCGTTGCGCAGCCGGCTCTAAAGTCAAAGGCAAAGTCCCTGCATCATCCTCCGCCTCCGCTGTGTCATCCAACGCTTTCGCCGCCCTGTCAGACCACGCGGAAACCAACACCGTGGAAGAGCGAGCAACCATCGACCTCCTCGGCCTCCCCGATGACTCCTTCATGGACTTAAATGGCGGGGACATCAGCTCATCGGTTATCGACGTCGCCGCCCCCGCCACGGACCCCATCAGAGCCCTTGCCCGTCGCCTCGATCGCGCCCAGCGACGCCCTCCCACCCCGCCCGGTACCACAAGCGGGGCCGGGTCCTCCACATCAACTCCACCCCCCACTCCGTCTGCGCTGGGATGTGCCCAGAAAGTGGATGGTTCCCTCCGCGAAGCTATCGACATAGCCTTTTTCCACGACGTCGACGACGACATCCCCCTTACGGTCCCCTCGCTCACCCACCCTGCCTCCACGACGAATGACTGCTCACCCTTCCTCACACCTGTCGACATCGTGCCCACCGCGACCTCCACTCCCTCCTTCCCCTCAGGGACTATGGGGAGCGCCTCCCCCGTGTCCCCGCTCAGCGCAAACATTGCGGACGCCGCTGCCGCCGCGGGCGGAGCGTGTCAAGCTCGCGCTGCCACAGCCTTCGCTCCCGGGCCTCTTGCAAACACGGCTACCCTGTCCGCTCCCCCGAACCTTCCGTCCCCGGCCCCGCAGCCCGACCTAACGACAACACCGCCGGATGTCTTTCAGCCCGTACCGCTGCCCGTACCCGCTGCCCCCACCGCACCCGCCGCCCCTCTCTTCATGGCTGTCGTCACCCACGGTCAGGCTGCTCGGCGCGCCGCAGCCGGCCCCGCCACTAGCCCCTCCCCTTTCAATCCCCTTCCTCGCGGGATGTTCATCCCCACGTCTGCTGCTCCACTCGCTGCTCCAAACACCCAACCTGCGGTGAGCGCAAACCCCGCACCTCTGCCCCCTGCACCGTACTCTGTTGCGAGCACGCATGCTCTTGGCCCAACCCACACCCCTCCTGTCCACGTTACTGTCGGCACTGCCGCGATCACCCCTATGCTTGCCCCGCAGGCAGCAGCCGCCCAGCCCGCCGCCCACAACCCCGCCCACGCTGAAACGGTGCAGTGAAGCGCAGCCGTGAAATCTAATGCTAACTGAGTGAGACCTTATTCTTAACTCAAACCAACACCAAACCTCAAAACTATCAACTCCAACTAAGCTTTATCGTATTTTGTTCGGGAGGTAGGTCAGGTGTATCGACCGTCAATCTCAATAGGTTGGGACAATGTGAATTCTTTGGGTTTTCTGGCTAAGAGAGTTCCGGGGAACAAACTGGCGTATGACTTTAACTAGCGTAAACACCGGTAGGTATATCTTTGGCGTAGACTGTTTAGGTCTACTGAGCGAACTGGCGAACTCGACCCCAAATGGCGAAGTGGCGTATGAACGGCGTGACTAGGAATAGTTCTACGTCCGAGCAAAGTGGCGTATGGCAAAGTGGCGTATGAACGGCGCGACTAGGAATAGTTCTGCGACCGAGCAAAGGGGCGTATGACCGGGTGGCGTACGAGCAGCGCAACTAGGAATAGTTCTACGACTGGTCGAAGTGGCGGAGGCCGAGGACGGAGGGACAACTCAGGCTTACGCCAAGGGAGTGTGTGCGTCGAACGGGATAAGGAACGGAGTCCTTATAAGCTGCTAAGAGCTATGTGCCAAGAACTGGGGGAGTTATTCACTCTCTAACTACTAAAATACATGCGGCTTTTATGCTACTAGAGGGATTGATCCCAACTAACTAAGAGAATGATAGGCGACTTTACAAGCGAAGAACTGATGCGAAGCGAGACATATCCTGGCTGTTGGGCAGACCTAGAGGCGTCTGCCCGGGTATTATTTTGATGCTGGTGCCGCCAATCACCAGTACTTCCTGTTTAAGCCACCTCTGCTTACATTCTCCTCGCGTAGGCTCGGTTAGGAGCGTCCGCGGTCCTCCATAGTCTGATCCAACTGATGGGCTGACTGAGCCCTTCTACTTAGCCGTTGAGCACCAAACATTGTACATGTTTGGTTCAAGTTGAGCGCGCCACATCCCACGTGATTGGTTTAGGGCCGGCTGCTACGCCACTACGCCACGACGCCTGAGCGATGAGGCTACGCCAAATGGCACTGACGCCAAAACACTTTTATAGGTTCTTCCGCCAATGAGTCCGCCAATAGCAATAGCTTTTATCTCGGGTTTTTCCTTCCAATGCCCCTTGATTAACCTTACGCCCATGTTGACATCGAGCTTGTTGCATATTAATACAACTTGCCGGACGAGTCCCATGGCTAGCTAGTGTGGATGAGTCCGAGCCGTAATCTTGGGCTCATTTAGAACCCGCCAATACACCCTCAGTCTCCTTGGTTTAGATGCTAGTTTGCAGCGTTAATAACGGCTCTAATGTTCAGCCCCGGGAATAGACTAACACCCTCTAAGTCTTATGTATTCCTTGGTTCTGGGCCTCCGGCGCCAGAACCATTCAAAAGCGATAATTTCAGGCGTGCACGGATGCACGCCCTATCACTGCTATGCCCGGCGCTGCTGTAGTCGGCGTACAGCCACCCGCCGCTGTGGGAGCTGCCGGTGCCCCCGCTCGCGTCGCACCCGCCGCCGCAGGCGCAGCGCTTGGTGGCGCCGCGCTCCCTGCCTACTGTCCAATTCCCCTCGATACACCAGGTATCTACTCCCCCGACAGTGTCTCCGCTCGCGAAAACATCGCTCCTGGCCAACTCAATAAGTGGGATCTGCTTGCTGGAGGGAATTTCCTTGCATTCGAGTGGGAGGGGAAGCCGCACTCCATCAACAGCACTACCGTCGAGGATCTCAAGTCCGCAATCTCCCACATCACCGGCAACGCCGCCCCGCTTGTCGGCCCCGCTGAAGCCGCCAACCCCGGGAATCGCGCTGCACCCTTCATGTACCTTGTGCGTGGGGTCTCCGACGCTGACACCCAACGCCTCCTCAGCCGCCCAGTTTGGAACCTGGTCGGCGGCACAACCTTTTTCGCCATCCCTTACGACTCCCCCTCATCCCCTTTCCTCTTCACCCTCGACGGGCTTTCCTTCGACGCCACCGACGGCATGGAAGTCGCGGACCTGGTGGTCTCCGTGATCTACGGCGACCACGACACCCAAGCCTTCCTCGCGATCAACCACGATAACTACCCCGTCAATGTCGATCCCATGGCCCACTTTGCCGTCTCCGTCCGTGTCACCCCCATCAAGCTCCAGATCGGCGGCGGCCGTTCTCGCACCGCCTGGAACATCACCGCTACTCTGCCCTCCCTCGACGCATCGACCAATCGTGCCTGGGTCTCCGCCGTCTCCGCGCTCGTGTACGATTCGACTATGCATTGGGTGGGCAGAGCCGTCTCCCCACCCCTCTTTTGCAACGGCTGCAAGTCTCTGGGCCACTTCTTCGGCATCTGCCCCCTCCCGCAGCTCACAGGGTGGTACACCCCCAAGCCCCCCGCCACCGTGCCTGGACCCTCATCCGCCCCCAACAATTGCGGTCCATGCCCCCCCAAAGGTTTTTGAGGGAATGTTAACGGTCAGAATAGGGGCCGCAACACCAACGGCGGTAGGAATAACTAGGTCTCCTGTCCCTATCCCGTGCTCTTACTAGATGCCCCCGGCTCGTTCTCGTACTCGCTTCATCCTCTCGTACCCCTCTTACTTCACGACCCTTAAACGAGCTTCCGTCTACCCTGTATCGCCTGTAGGAAGAAATATGATTTCCATTAGAAGAACCTTGAGGGACTAAGCATTCCCAGAACCGAACTCGCTCCTTGCTATCGCTTACCCTGAGTCGCTTGCCTCCTGTGCGTCCCCCCTTTTTTTCCTACTCGGAGCCCCAAACTCGCACTACCACCGCTCTCCAGCTAAAAGCGGAACTGGCGAGGTTGGCCGTGTTTCTCACTACCACCACCCCCAGCTGAACGGGAGTTGACAGGACCTGGCTGTGCCAGTAAGGTGGGAGGTGCATCGTCTCTGCTCGATCGCGATGCCACTGAAACTCCGTAGGCCCAAATATACTGACTATACACTAGTTGCGATAGGACATGAAAGCCCAACAGAGTGAGCAGGTGTCTCTCACAGAGAGTGCCAAAACGGCGACCTATCTAGGTCTGGACGTGCCGTGCCGAGAGGCTTAAGTCCTGGATAAATGTTCGCGTGTGAGCCCTTCCTCGCGCGAGCTAGTACTCCTCTGACATAGTCCCCCGCGGTAGGCGATATAGCCATAGTCTGGGTAAGACTGTCCGCTACCGGTATACGGTTGTAAGACCGGCTGCGTCAATAAGTAACTCCTCCCACCCCCCCTCCCCCCCCCCCCAACAGATGTCAACGTTGGTACTGGATCTTCGCACCTCTCTGGCTCTGGAGGGGAGCGCGGCATTTCCGTCGGCTGTGCCCCCGATGAAGGTACTGGAGAGATTGGTGATGGAATAAATGCTACACGAACTACGATCGACGGTGGGAGACGCTCACAACGCCTCCATTCCCTCGCTCAACTACCTGATAGCAGGACCCCGCCTGCATCTCAGGCCCAAAGCACAACTAATAATGTGCCCCGCACCCCGGCTGCGCATCGACGCCCCCGTGGACGCAACCCATCAAGCCCAGGACGTGCTGTGCTGCCCAGACACAACAACCAACCTCCCGCAGGAAATGCCCCTCGTGGCCAAGGCAGACAACCTCGAGCCCCTCCTAGCCGCATCCCTTCTGACGAAGAGTCAGCACCCGCCTTCCTCAACCGCAAACGGGAGCGCCAGCAATTGAACAATCCCAAGATAGCCTGCAACACCCGGGCCCAGGTGCGCCTTGCCGCTCTCAATGGGAACGGGCGAGGAGGTACGAACTTCCACCACTCGGACAACCGATGGAATGAGATAAACCGGATGATGTTTGACGAAAAAGTTGGTGTATTGG
The DNA here is from genome assembly GCA_029204335.1 of Mycena vulgaris. Classification (NCBI taxonomy): domain Eukaryota; kingdom Fungi; phylum Basidiomycota; class Agaricomycetes; order Agaricales; family Mycenaceae; genus Mycena; species Mycena vulgaris. The sequence continues at coordinate 220,372 of JARGYA010000193.1, read as the reverse complement.
GCGTCGGCGAGACCCATCTTACGGACGAGCAGGTAGATGAGATTGAATGCATCTATAAACACCGCCTTAAAATTTATAATACCATTGACGTCGACCACCCAAATAAAGGTGGCATTGCGCTTGTCCTGAACCGAGAACTGACCAACGCGGAGGGCGTAACTGTCCGTTGGCTAATCCCCGGTCGAGCTATCCTCCTCACCATCCCCTGGCACGGGAAGCGAACCCTGACTGTACTCGCTGTCTATGCCCCCGCTGACTCCGCAGCGAACAACAAAGCCTTTTGGAATGAGCTCGCTGATATCTGGCTGAAAGAAGACCTCCCTGTCCCGGACTCAGTCCTAGGAGACATGAACATTGTTGAAGAGAGCATTGATCGTCTCCCCCACCATCCAGACGATGACGGCTCAATGGAGGCGCTTGCCCGCTTCAAAAGAATTCTTGAACTTAAGGATGGGTGGCGGGCGACTAACCCTGACCTCAAGGCATACACCTACACTCATCCTACGGGATCCCACTCACGGATTGACCGTATCCTTGTCTCCCCATTTCTCTTCAAAATGTGCCGCAACTGAACTATCACCGATGTCGCAGTGAAAACAGACCACCGGATGGTTGCCGTCGATATCTGCCCGCCAGGCGCCCCATTCATAGGGAAAGGAAGATACTCTATTCCGCTGTTCCTCCTGAAAGACAAGGAATTTATTGAGTACGCTATCAAGAAGGGTGCCGAGATGCTTCCTGAGAACCATTCCGACGAGGATGGTGACTCCCTGCAACAACGCTTTATGATGTACAAGGAAGGTCTGCAGCTATTTGCCCAACGTCGCGCCAAGGAAAATCTGGGGGCCCTGGAGCAGAAGAAAATCAAGCTGCAAAAAGACCGCGATGAGATCCTCAATGAGGAGAACAGCCCTACGGGAGATGACGTTGAGGAGCAAGCTATTGATCGAGCCACAAAAGCTGCTGCCCTACAGAAGGGCATTGTAAAAATCATCTCGGTCCAGAGAGACAAGCGTAAACTGCGCACTAAAGTCCGATTTCGCACCGAGATGGATCACATCACCAAGTTCTCTGTCCGCATGAGTAAGGACTCTGAGCCGAGAGACACAGCTCACATCCTCCGTCGCACTGATACGACCCCGGAACAAAGCTGTACACGCTCCGACGAGATGGCGGAGCTCGCCCGTGACTACCACGCAGCGCTCCAGGTCGATCCCTCCGAGGCAAATCTACAAAAGAAGGACGTCGACATCGCCGCTGTGCTAGGAAGTATGCCACCACCACCCGACGTGCCAGAAATGGCAGACCTAGCGGTAAATCTGGACAAAGATGATGTCTGCTCCTCCGTCAAAGGATCAGCAAAAGCAGTCGCCGCCGGCATAAATGGGGTTCCCACCGAGTTGTGGTCCCGCCTCGACGAAATATTCCAGGCAAGTCAGAATGCCGCCCCGGATCCAGCATCCCCCATATTACCTTCGGTGTAATAAGAGCGCTCACAGCCGTCTACAATGACATTGAGAATCACGGTGTTGAGGAAGGCACCCAATTCGCGCAAGGCTGGATGTGCCCAATCTTCAAGAAAGGAGATATCACGGATATCGCGAACCACAGGCCAATAACGGTCCTGAATTCTGATTATAAAATTTTCACTAAAGCCCTCAACGCAAAACTCGCTCGAGTAGCGCCATTCCTCATTCACAAAAATCAAGCGGGGTTTATGAAAGGGCGCAAAATCGCTGACCAGATCTACCTATCTCTGGTGATGGTTGAGTATGCAGAAGAGGAGCTCCTGAACGGGGCAATAGTCGCGCTAGATCAGGAGAAAGTGTATGATAAGACATCCCACCGTTACCTATGGGAGGCGATGAGGGACCGTAAGATTCCGGAGAAATTTATTAGCACCGTCAAGGTGCTCTACAGTCAGGCAGAAACCCAAGTGGTCATAAATGGTGTCCTAAGCAGCTGCTTCAGTGTCACACGGGGAGTACGCCAAGGCGACCCCCTCTCATGTCTCCTCTTTAATATGGCAATTGAACCACTCGCTGCCATGCTGCGCGCCTCAGATATCCAAGGGTATGAAACCGGTGATGCATTGGAGCATGTTGTCACTGCCATGTTTGCGGACGACACCACTGTGTATCTACGAGACACCGATAGCTTCGCAGACCTCCAGAGGATTCTGGATACATGATGTCTCGCGTCTAGTGCTAAATTTAATGTCGCGAAAACCGAGGTAATTCCGATAGGCACACCAGAATACCGCGCCGAAGTTCTCGCGACACGGAAACTCAATCCAGAAGATACCGCCCTCCCTGCCAACATTCACATCGCAGTCGACGGGGAATCAGTCCGCATCCTCGGTGCCCGTGTTGGGAACAACGTACCCGTGCAAGGCATCTGGACCCCAATAATTGAGAAAATAGACTCGAGCTTGGAACGCTGGGGCAGGGGCTTCCCGACCCTCGAGGCTAGAAGACATATCATTCAAATTACAATCGCCGCCATGTCACAGTACCTTACCCAGATGAACAGCATGCCACAGACCATAGAGAAGAAGCTCATTGGAGCCCAGCGCGACTTTGTGTGGGGGGGGCTCCAAGTCCTCCCCCGTCCAGAGGGACATGCTCCTTGCCCCAATTGAGGTAGGAGGAAAAAAAATGTTTGACATCGAGGCTAGAAACGAGGCTATTCAGATAATGACTCAAATCCTACCTCGAGATGGACCCAGAGAAACGGGCCGCATGGGCGCGTTTTGTGGACAGAATCCTGGCAAAGCACGATAAAGCTGGCTCGGTGGTTAAAAAGGGCTCTCACCTCAACCCATTCCTGCAAAACTGGAAGCCCAAAATGAGCAGCAAATTTCCCGCCTTCCTGCAAGGAATGCTAAAGTGTGCAAAGAAATATGGTGTAGACTTTGACTCACCCCACCCCTCGAGAGAGGTCCGGAAACTCCTTCCACTATGGCACCATACCGGACAGAACCCCGCAATGACCCAGCGCAATAATACCCCCCTGTGCAAATGCCTCTGGGAGAATCACAAAGTTGCGACAGTTGGCCAAGGAATGGCGGTCATGAGCTGACTAAACTCCCCCGAGCACCTTGAGAATGGTAGATGCCCATGCGAGCCCTGCTACGATGATCGGATGGAGAGAGGTTGTAAAAATCCGCACTTATGCGCCGTAGCAGTGCGCACTCGCCTAGATCAGCTTTTCCCCAAATGGGACCCACGCTCCCCAGACATCCCACCTGTAAGGGCGAACGACGACCCTGGACGCCCTCAGACTTTCAGGCCGCCACCAGAGATCTCCAGCCTGTCTGATGGCTTCAGAGTCTTCACAAAGACAACTGCTGCAGAGGACAATGTGCCTCCCCACGCCCCTCCCGCGGTAGCAGGAAATAATACCCCGGCACGTGTGGCGATCAGCAGTCTCTATGAGCACGCTGGTACGCTAGACACTTGTGGCGCTGCTGGGGTCTGGTACGGCCCGAACGATGTCCGCAACACCGGTACCGTGCTACCACCTGCAGCGACCCCAAACAAGAGCGGCGCCGAAATAGTTGCAGCCCTCCTCGCCGCTCAGACTGCACCGGCAAATGCACCGCTACATATTGTTAGTAAGGGTAGTTTGGTGATATCAGCCATGAACAAGAACCTACAGAAATGGGAAGAAAATGGCTGGATTGGGGTCCCCAACCCTGCTCCCGCACGCACACTTGCTGGATGTCTCCGCAACCGCCCGGAACCGACCATCTTTGAGAAGAGTGTCGGTGTGGCCGACTCTGTCCTATGCCCCAATGCCACCGGCCTAGCAAGAGGAGTGTTGGCTTCCGAGTCCGCCGCTCCAGTGAACCTGTCCATTCCTGGGCATTTAGAAATTAAAGGGGCTAAACTAAGCTCCATCACGCGAGTCCTGGCATACCGTGGTATTCGGGACTTGAAGTCCCACCCATCTCGCAAGGCGACAGATGAAAATATTGCCCTTATTCAGAGTGCAGCAAAGTCCCTCAGCGGCCATGCCCCTCAGGCCGCAAAGATCTGGTAGTCAATCCGCCACAAGGATATATCCAGACAGATCAAAACCTTCCTATGGAAAGGAATACATGGTGCACACCGTATGGGCAGTTACTGGTCGCACATCCCAGGGTTTGATGACCGCGCGACGTGCCGGCACTGTGGAGAAATGGAATCCCTGCCCCACATCCTACTTGAGTGCAGCCGGCCTGGGCAGGAGACAATTTGGCGACTCGCAGATGAACTGTGGAGGAAGAAGGTCGGGAATTCACTCCCGAATCCCTCAATGGGTAGTATCCTTGGCTGCGCGCTGACATCCTTCGAGGATGAAAGCAAGGCAAAGCCATCCGGAATTAACCGGCTATACCGCATCTTGATCACTGAGTCCGCGTACCTGATTTGGAAGCTGAGGAACGAAAGTGTCATAACGAAAGATGGAGCCTCTCCCTCAGAAAATGAGATCCACAACTGATGGGTCTACACAATGAACGACCGCCTCGAAGTTGACCGCTGCCTGGCATGCACATGCTCTGACCAGAACAAAATCCTGGTACCACCCCCGTGGTACTCCAGACCTGGAGTCGGATGCTTCTAAACGAAAACAAACTGCCACGAGACTGGCTAAAGGAACCCAGGGTTTTAGTGGGTATACCGACGATGAGCTCCCGTGCTCCCGCACCGGCCTCTGGCCGGCGGGGTCGACACAGCTGAACATACCGTCTGTTCTGAGTCCCACACTACGGCTTCCCGCCGTGTGCGTAAACTGCATTTCCCTGGGGGTGGAACCCCTTTTTTTTTCTCCTGGAGGTTGAGATCCCCTCCACGCTTACGCGGCATAGCAAATTAACCCATCGTTAATTGTGCTATAGCCGACGTCGATCGTATCTTTGATACAGTTGGCACCGCACCAGCAAAAAAAAAAAAAAAAAAATTCTCCCTGGACTGCTGAGCTGGGCTGAACATGAGATCAATATTATGCACCCTATGAGCCTCAGGTCGGCTGAACAGTGCAATCATACTATCCACCTTATGAGCCTTGATTCAGCTGAGCGGAGAGAAGAAAATTGGTCAGTTCACATCACCAACAAACAGCAAACAACAAGCCAATACACAGTAATTCCCTAATTTGGAAGGAGTCTTGTGGGCAGTCAGAGAGGAATACTGCTTATTACTAATTTTTCCACAAGTTCGGAGTATCCGGCCCTTGTTCTTTGACTCTTTGGCTACTGAAATATGACTTTTGGAACTAACCTGGTGGAGGCTGATGCTGTTTTCTGCCTTTATCCCCAAAACAATGTTTGTGCCATTGTGTCCTGGGCTTTGCTTCTGGGATGCTCTCCATAAAGTCTGGGTACCAGTCAACATGTATATTGAGTTTGACACAGTTGCAGACCTCCTGTGCTAATTAAAATCAGTAATTATATTAATTTTCACCCGGCAATAGGGGTGCTCAATTCTTAGCTCATCCGGCCCATCCGATTTTGGCCCATCCATTATTTGTTCGAAATAAATAAAGATTTCAATCTCCGCTTGAAACGCGCTTCCTGGCTCACGCCCGAGCTGTTTCTCACATTCCCAGTCCGATAGAGATATCATCCTGGAGAAAATCTCCCAGTCCATCCTCCAGGAGTCCAGGTCCTCGCTATCTCCCAAGAAATCAGCTTCATCGGGGTCATCCTCCAGCACAATCGAGGCCGCCGTAAACATCTCTGCCATATGCAGGACGTCTGACTGTGTTTGCGTCTTGGTCATAGATATATTACCGCTTACTATTTTAACCCCTGATGTGTCCACGCATCCTGATGTGGAATTATTCGTGATCTCATCCGTATTTCGAACCCGGTCCCTCCAGAACAATTGAGAGATGAGTGTGCATACCACAGCTATGGTCTGGCAAAATTTGAGCCCAATTGAAGTTCTGCAGCGCATAAAAGAAATGAAAAGGAAGATTTTTGCGACATTTTCCCACACGCCAAAACACGATTCCACTTCTGGTTCCAACGTCGGAACGTTCATATCTTCTACAAATGGAGTCCAAAAAAATTGAAAATATTTCAGAGGCTTGAAAAGATACTAATGTCCTTAAATCCAGCTGCCAAGAAGAATCGCGGTAGAAGATAGAAAGTTATTGCATGCGATCACAGCCGTGGACACATGGGGGGCTAAAATAGTATCATCGATTGGGTCAGCATGCGGTGGCAGATGCCGAGCTTGATCGGAGATCGAATCTTTATTTATTTCGAACAAATAATGGATGGGCCAAAATCGGATGGGCCGGACGAGCCAAGAATTGAGCACCCCTAATGCTGCCCCAGGTGTAGAAATGGTCAGATGTGATTTCTTTCATGGCCTAAAAATACTACCATAGGATCGGTATAATATACATCACAACTAGAGAAATCCAAGACATTATGTTGATTCTCAATTTTCCGACTATTCAGAACATTTCTCAGCTAACATTCCACCATTGGGCAGTATAACTTTGTGTGTTCAGCCCGAATTTTTTTCCATGCTTCACACACATTCTAGTAACTCGAATACTGGGTCAGCAGTTATGTCTCCTGCTCTGAAGTATCAGAAAACAGTGTTCAAGCACCAAACACCCCACTCAAGACTGTTTTGACACATTTTGGGTCATTGTGTTAGATCTGACTAGGTTGTTGCACATTGGATAACAGAGACTGTATGGTCTGATTGAATGGGGCTGATTTACATCAGCTGAGTGAGTCAGAGTGGCCTAGGAGTATGTTTTACAATTGCTGTTCAGGTGCTGGGCTGGGCTGGCTGGCCTTCCAGTAGCATGAAAATTGATCACACTACTTGTGTGTTTTCCATGGTGTGTGACACAGTGCTGCCACAATCTGTCATTCTCACAAAACCCTTAATACCATGATGCAAGGGACAAAACCTTAGGGTTTCACATAATGGTGAAATACCCTCAGATTCCTCTGTACCTCATCTGAGAGCTCCCACTGCAGCATAAAGTTGATACTAACATCACCAATGCATCAGTAGAACCTTCTTTCAATGCCCACACACCAAGGAATAGCCCCCAACACTGGTTGAACATTTCAAGTTTTTTGGTGAAAAAACTACAGTGTAACCCCGGTCCTTGCGACAACCCCGGTCCTTGCGTCACTCTCGAGAAAAGTTCTTCAGTTCTTGCTGGAACCTCAAGGTTTCTTTTTAGAAATCACTATCTATACTAGGTGCACCGTTGGTACAAATTATAGAAGTGTAGCACGAAAACTGCTTGCGGAATACGCGGACTCACACCCGAAATTCATCATTTCCTGATTTGGCCAGTTTTCGATACTCGAGTATGCTCGCAAACAGAGAAAAAATATTAGTATCAGTAATTAGGGCCATTCTGTAGCATACTGGCTACAAACTTGGCCTTTGTTCCGGACTGATTGCCTCCCAATTGGGTGCGTGAGGCCGTTTTCACGATGAGCTTGTTTGGTGCGTGACATGACGCGTCTCGTCAACGCCTCCACTTCTTCACACTGGAACTCCCAAACGCTGCCAGCGAGATTGACGATAACAACGACGATTCCTATGACTCTGATAGTGACTAGAGGGCCTAGGGTCGTGCGTAGACAGAGTGCAGACAGTCAATTGATGAATGTCACACCCTGTCGCAAGGACCGATTTGCGTGACATCTGACCCGTTGTTTTTCTTCGGCTCGCATATATTCGCATCTCATCCGAAATATACAGTACTTGGTAGGAACACTCCAAACTACCATTAGAAACTTTCTGTCTATTCAGTTTTTACAGAACTGGGCAGTTACTTTAATAGTTTGCAAATTTCAATCCTCTGTCGCAAGGACCGGGGTTACACTGTAGTGAAAAATGTTTTGAATTTTTCAGCAATTTTTCAGTGAAAAACCAAGTGAAAAACTTGAAACTTCTTCATGATTTTCTTGAACTTCAAGACTTTTTCAGCACTTTTTCAAAACTTTTTCACAAGGTTCAAAAAAATCACAAAAAAGATTCAAGTTTTTCACCTACTTTTCAGGCGAAAAATTGTTGTAAAATTCAAAACATTTTTCACCAAAATCTTCAGCAAAAAAGTTGAAATGTTCAACCAGTGCAAGTGAGTTATTACAGTCTGATCAAATTGTACCAAACCACTGAGTGATAGTGCTGAATCAATCAGATTGTCCATGCCAGATGTTGTATGGCATGTAATGAAGATATTTGATGCTATTCAAGGGTGAAAGGAGTCCAGGCTGATCAGATGTAGTCAAAATTTACTTATTTGGAAGCGGGAGTAGTGATTTTGACGGCGATCAAACATCAGTAAGTATTGTTTGATCCCACTGATTTGGCCTCGTTGTCAGGCCTCTAAGTGCCTAATAATAAGGAATAAATGGATTTTAAATCCCTGGTACTGGTAGGAACATGGCTACATACAGATGCACATTTAAAGACTCCAGAAAAGTGTGCCATTTCATGATAATTGTTACTTGTAGGCAATAAAGAGCTGCTGGGCCTTTATCTATGGTCCTAGCATACTCCAAACTACTCATTTGAGTGAATGAATACTGCTGATAGTTCATGACGGCAGTAATTCTCCCAAAAGTTTGCTTATTACACACTTATTTCATTATCAAAATATTTATCCACAACCTGTGGTTATTTACCATACCTGTCTCTGGATACGGGTCTGAGTACTGACAGAGATAAACAAGGGACAACAACTGCTATGGTCCCAAAATGGGAATTCTTAGTTGAGCCACCGAGGGAAGGGCAGGGAAAATACAGCAAGCCAGTGAAACATGCCCAAATATCGAAGGTAATAATATAAGGGCTCATAATTGGTTGACTGACAAAACACTATGAGATCAAAAAACAACAAAAGGAAGAAAATAGAGTGAGTGGGGGAAGTATATTCCACCCTTTAAGGTAACACTATACAGGCTCAAAGTTGCCTCACTGACAATAATTTACCAGTATATAAAATGATTGGCCCAAGCGGGATGTGATCCAAACACACCACAACAACCACCATAAGCCCAAAATGGTAATTTAGACTTGAGATCAACAATGTAAGGGGAAAAAAATACAGTAAGCAAGGGAAACATATCCCATGCTTGAAGATAGTAGTATTGTGAGAGCTGAAAATTGAGGGAACAAGGAAAGATCTGGGGGAGGATACAATAATAACAATAATAATGGAACAGGTGTCTGGGGTCCGATGTGGGTGCATCCAGAGTAAAAAATAACATCATGGATGCATCCACATCTGTTTTTGGAAGACATGTGGATGGATCCAGATGGGCAAACACTAGGTGGGTGGATCCAAATGACAGGTGGGTGGGCCCACCATATAGGAATGGATGCAACCACATCATTTGTGGGTGCATCCAGGTCGTAAAAGATATCAGCAGTGGATCCATCCATGTGAGGGCCATGGATCCATCCATCCATTTAATATGGGACTGGTGGATGCATTCACCCACTATAATCTGCAGGCAGCAGGGATGATACATGAATAGTGAGTAACCAGTAGGCAAGCGCTAAAGGCCAGCAAGCATGGCCTTTGATTATTAGGCTGATATAAGAGGGATATTAAGGCAAGAGAAGCATAGGTAAGGATTCACAGATGTAAAGGGGAAGGGCGGATGGGGGATATTAGGGTACAGATGCAAAGGGGAGTATAAAGGTGGATATGAGCAGAGGTGTAAGGATGGGAGAGGATATATATATATATGGAAATTCCCCAAACAAGCTGCGAAAAGGGGGGGCAGGAATGGTTAGCATGTGGCTATGGCTACCCAGTACAGCTCAACAAGAGCCTCAGATGGATGGTGCAAGGGCAGGGCCAGCAGGAGCCACGATATAGGGCCCACAAAGGGTGGAAAATTTCCAAAACGAGGTGGAAAAGGGGTGCTAGGAAGGGCCAGAATATGGGCTGTCAGCAGCCAGTACAGCCAGGAGGCATGGGGAGCCAGGAGGAAGATCAAGGGCCAGCAGGGGCCGCGATATAGGCCCACAGAGGGCGGAAAATCCCCAAAACGAGCTGGGTGTGGATGCATCCACATGGCTGTGATGTGACACAGGTGGGTGCACCCACAGTCAGCCAGGTGGAGGGGTCCATGTATGGTGGATACACCCACCGCTGGTGGTTGGACCCATATCCTGGACCTACTTAGGGCCCACACCTAAGTGGGGGAAACTACCCTAAGTAGGTCTGGGTGGGGGTAGCCTGAAGTGCAGGTTCTCTATGTAGAAATTTGGTGGGATAACCCGAGGGGGTAGAAGAATAAAACAGTGATTTATTCTCAAGAGCGAGAGGCCTTTTATACCTGGAGAACAATGTACCAAGAACAATGGATGTAGAACAATGAGAATAAGAAACAATAGGTAAATTCGAACTCAGAGCAGCTGGATTCGTTTCATGGTTGAAACACCATGTAGTGTTTGGCCTTGCTGGGCAAGTGGGTCCAGGTAGAGGTAGCCTGAAGTGGAACCTGAGTTTTGGGTCTACTAAGCTACTCGTTTGGAGCTCCTGATAGCTTCTATAGAATAGAGAGTGCGTGCTTTACAAGTATAAAGATGTGAGATGCAATAATACATCTGTGGTTTTTACACAGCTTATCAACGAATGAAACGGAGAGAATCATTGCAAACCTGTTAGTCAAAAAAAAAAAAAAACAGCAGCCCATAACTCAAGGATAGGTTTATCAGTGATGTAAGCCTCACAATAGTTATCACTGAAGCACAACAAATCAAGACTGGAGGGTTGCTCAAATATCTTTTCCTCATTCTCGTCATGGTCAGCATTATTTATTTAAGACCTAATGAGTACTCATAATTTTGTGTGGCTAAGAAATGTCTGGCTTGTAATATGTGATGATTATTGTATTGTGCCAGATTTTCATTGGAAACAGTGGATAGATGTGCATGCACGGTATGTATTAGCTGAAGACAATATGGAATAGCATATCCTGAGTAAACTATCTAAACATCAGACTAAGTGAGTACATCACAATTCAGTTGCATAAGCGGAAACACCGAATCCACAAGTGCAATACCGGGAAGAAGACTGGTGTGTGCACCATTGTTGAGGAGCAGCTGGACCACCTGCTCATGTCCTTGGGATGTGGCAGCCTGGAGGGAATTCCCAAAATATCCTCCCTGGGCATTGGCATCATGAGGAGCTGAACCACACTTTCATGTCCATTCAACGAGGCAGCCTGCAGTGCATTCCCAAAACAACCTCCCTGGGCATTCACATCTGCACCCTTGTCGATGAGGAGCTGAACCACAGTTTCATGTCCATTGAACGAGGCAGCCTGCAGTGCATTCCCATCTTCTCCTCCCTGGGCATTCACATCTGCACCACTGTCAGTAAGCAGCTGAACCATCTGACTGTGGCCACTATATGAGGCTGCATATAATGCCTGATCATTGGCCTCAGTGGCTATCTCCATCCGAGCCAATAGGTCTGAAGCTATCATTTCCAAGTTGCATGTTGCTGCTATCCACAAAGCACTGAAATACTCATTCTTTTCCCCAAAATATTCATGATGATCCCAAAGGGCCACACCCCGCCAGATATGAGAATCTTTCCATTTGCAGGCTTCAACGGTTAAGAAAAAGATTATCTTATTGCGGAGCTCCAGCTCAGGCTGCCCTTTAGCATGTAGGAGACAATATTGGGCATATTCAAGGAATGGATGTTTAGGAATCAGACCTATCTGTTCTTGCCAGGATGTTGGCAGATTTTCAAATTCCTTGAATGACAAATATGTCAAACATGTGGACACAATTTTGGTTTGAGCTAGGGGGAATTGATCTGCCTGGATGTTGTCCAAGTATCCCTGGGTAGTATAATGAATGAGGCGGACCACAGAAAGTGTCTCATCAACAATGATCAAGCCTGCACAAACAGACAAGATCATGCTTATGTCCAGGAGATTGTCAAGATCTAGAAAAGTAGAGTTCTCTTCAATTGCTAATGCCTCCCGGAGTTCAGAGACGGACAGTGGCCGCTTTGCATTTGCAACCCAGGTTAGGGCTAGCAGGCCGAGTTCCCTGTCCTCAACCCGCTGTAGCTTGATGCGCTCTATTGCTTCATCATAGGTCTTCTGCAAATCTGTTGGTAGATGTTGCAGAGCCTCTTTGACACCTTTGATAGCATTCTTGGAAGCCAGAGATTCAATGTGAAGTTTTGCAAGCAGAAACCTGTCCACATCAAAATTTAAATATATTGAAGCACCAAAACAAATACTTACATTCCCTTGCAATTGGCAACAATTTTGGACTGGATTTCTTCCTGCAAGTCTGGACGAGCTTTGACGTGTCTTGAAAGACGAGGTGATTGTTTAATCTGTGTGCTCAGATATCTGCAGATATCATCCTCTGTTGCCTGGATCTCCAAGATCTGAAACTCTGGAAGGACAGAATTCAAATCAATGTGGGGCCGAGAGGTCATCATGATATTAACTTTGGGACCTAGTTTAACCAGATATTGGAGGAAAGGATAGCGGAGATCCTCCGGGTATTCATCCAGTGCATCAAGAATGAAATAAACCCTTGGATATTGGGTGATAGCAAAGTTCAATGCTTTGTGGAATTCATCGAGAGGGGGCCGAGTTTTTCGCTGAAAGTGATAGTCATACAATGCATCCACTGCAAGCGGCATGGATTTCTCCAACATGAGCTGTTTCCACAAACCACCAAGAAGGTTTGCAAGTGTTTGAGTCTGTGTTTCTTTGTGATTCAGATAGATGCAAGCTAGGCCAACGTTGTTCTTCCGAGCTTGAATTTCTAGATGATTGAATACCAGTGATCTATAGCACCCCATATTGTGAGCTATTTGGACTGTCTGTGAGTATGAATACACACGCGAGGACCGTCTTTCCAGCACCGGCTGTGTTTCAAACAAATCAACGGGAAATCAGAACAATAGAGAATATCACCTACGCATTCCTGGGCACCACAGTATTTTTCCGGACCCAGATTCCCAATCCTGAAACTGGGCATCTGCCAGGAGCCATTCACCAGTCCCAGGCTGTAAGGTGCTAAGCACATCCACCTGCCGTTGCAGGAATTCCAATGGTGATATCCAATCAAAAATTGCTTGTCGCTTCTCGGCTTTTCAATGTTGAGTATAGATCAATATAATGTGGTCGAAACATACCACTAATATGCTCCTTTTGTTGGTGGGCAGCATCCTTGACTGAAAGCAGGATATCTGACCAGTCTCAGCAAGTAGTCTCTTTAATTAGGCACTATTCAACACTCACCCGCCTGGTTGGAAATCTGCTTTAGGCTCAGATCCCTGGCATAGAATGATATGTACATTGACGAGCTGTAACATAATGTGAGAACATACCAGATATCCATGGTCAACCAAACATCGATCAAGACCTTGATGGGCTCCAGCTCCTTGAGATAGCCAACGGCTTCTTTCTTGCTCCAAAGAGTCCAAGTAATTTTCCTGGTGATTTTTGACATATCATCGCGAGGGCCCAACTTCTTGGTGAACTCTTTCATTGTAGTCTCGAACATCTTCAAAGGGGCTGACATTTGCTGAAGGCCTTCGCTGGATGGGTTGTCGACCAAACACTTGAGAAGCTCCGCAAGAAGCGGCCTGAGACCTTCCATCTCCACGAGCAGCTGCTGCTGCTCTTTCGGCGCATCCCGGAAGTCCATTAGGTATTCACGGGCCTTCAGCGCTGTATCGATCAGCTGGATGATGCTAGCAACGGTGCCTAGTGCTTCAGCCATGAGGGGGGAAAGGAAGAAAGGATAGCTGTAGAAGTCGCCGAAGTCAAAGATCAAGGCTGTACGGTCGGTCGACCATGTGGTCCGCAAGCCTCAGAACATCCGGCTGCTATCAAGCTGTTCTAAATTTCGCGGGCGTCTCTTGATTAAGATCATAGCAAACGGCAGCCTCAATGGTCCACCTTTTTTTTTCTGACCGTCTCATCCTGGCCAAGAAAGGCAATGATTACACTGATTATCCCCTCACCGTTACAATTTCTTGTCCCAGATTAAAACAAAGTACATATTGATCAAGGCACGGCGAGTACATACAATAATAGTACGCACGAGTCATTCCCCTGACAGCAACACATGCATCCCACAGCACCGGTGCACGCCCGACGGCGAACTCCCTATGACTAGAATATAATGATAGAGGTGTAAACGGCTCAGCGAAGAAGGTGAACAATAGAAGATGGCGCCCCCGACATCGACCGGAGCACGATGCAGCAGCATGGACCCCGCCCTCCCGCACACCCGATGTCTTCTGCGTCCGATCCCATCCCGCGGACGCGGCAGCGTAAAGGTCCGCAGTGCGCGAAGCTTCGCCGCACTGCCGCATGGGCGCTAGAGTGTCACAACACCTAGTGCTGTTTACAGCTTTACAGCCCCAGCGCGGCCTATCGCTCCGCTCTCCAATCAGCTTCGACTCGGCGCCTAGTGGGGTCCCAGCACGAAGCACCGCAATCCCACCGCTGAAACGCTGTGTATGTAACCGCGTATGAAATCTAATGCAATAAAATGACCTCGAGAGACCACTAATAACACCAATAACACAACACAATCCACTCAATACAACACGCAAGTTCGGGGTTCCAACCAAGTACTAGGTTGCTGCAATTTGGTATGATGTGGTCAAAGTAGTAAGAGTTGTGCTACGGTGGGACGGTGACGGCTTTATACCGATCTAGGCGCTTTATGGGCTGTCTAACGGCTTCGGGAAGCTTGGTTTTTATCACAAGGTTGGTGGAATGACTTCCTGGGAGTTGGTAATTCGCTTTTATAACGCTGTCTGGTGTATTTCAGATGTTTACAAACTATAGCTAGAGTTGACTTTTATGTCTACAAAGCCCGATAATCGCTGATCCTTAATATTCTGCTGTTCGCTGCAATAACCCTTATCAATTCTCGCTGCGTACGGTCTTTGGACTATGTCCATTGAAACGGTGCAGTGGCGTGCAGCCATGAGATCTAATGCTAACTGAGTAAGACCTCAGTCTTAACTCAACCCAACACCAAACTCCAACAACTAACAACAACCAACTCCTGCTTTATCGTATTTGTGTTCGAGGGGGTAGGTCAGGCGTATCGGCCGTCAATTTCAATAGTGTGACACTGGTTTGCTTTGAAAAGGTCCTCAGAAGGGCTTTCGACAGGTTTAACAGCCTTTTGGCGACAGGTGTAGATATTCTACTAGTGGTGCACAAAACTGCAATTAAATTGGGATTTTGGCGAACGACAGCGCCGCTGGGTAGCTGACTGATTTTACAAGTGGCGGAGGGGCAACTCAAAACGTTCCGTACGCCAAGAGATGGTTCCGCCAAGTGGTAAGGTTTTTCCTGGAGCTCAAGATAATTCCTTTGTGTGTGGCGCGACTACAGAGTAGTGGCGCAAGCCGAACGGCGTGGGGTCCGATGGCGCAGAGCAACTCAATGACGTTCCGTACGCCACCAGCTGGTTTCCGCCACACAGCAACCCAAACGGTAAGGGCTTTTTATGGGAGGTGGTAGTTTTACAAGTGGCGGAGGGGCAACTCAAGACGTTCCGTACGCCAAGAGATGGTTCCGCCAAATGGTAAGGTTTTTCCTGGAGCTCAAGATAATTCCTTTGAATGGGGCACGACTACAAAGTAGTGGCGCAAGCCAAACAGTGTGGGTGCCGATGGCGCAGAGCAACTCGATAACATTCCGTACGTCAATAGCTGGTTTCCGCCACACAGCAACCCAAACGGTAAGGGCTTTTTATGGGAGGTGGTAGTTCCGACCTCAGTGTTTTGAATCAACCACGATTTTTAATGAACAGCGCGGCTACGAATAGCTCTGCAACTGAACAAGATGGATGCCGATGGCGCAGAGCAACTCAAGGACGTTCCGTACGCCGATAGTTGGTTTCCGCCACACAGCAACCCCGATAGGAATGGACTTTGGCGTATGAACAGTGCGGCTACGAATAGCTCTGCGACTGAACAAAGTGGCGGGGGCCGAAGACGGAGGGACAACTCAGGCTTACGCCAAGGGAGTGTGTGCGTCAAACGGGATAAGGACCAGAGGCCTTATAAGCTGCTAAGAGCTGGGTGCCATTAAGGGGGGAGTTATTCACTGTCTAACTACTAATTTACATGCGGCTTTTATACTATGAGAGGGATTGATCCCAGCTAACTAAGAGAATGATAAGCGGTCTTTACAAATGATGAACTGATCTGAAGCGAGATATATCCTGGTACTTGGGCAGACTTAGAGGTGTCTGCCCGGGTATTATTTGATGGTGTGGCCGCCAATCACCCGCAAGTTCTGTTTAAGCCACCTCTGCTTACAGTCTCCTCGCGTAGACTCGGTTAGGAGTGTCCGCAGTCCTCCGCAGTCTGATTAGTTGATGGGCTGACTGAGCCTTTTATTATCTCTTGGCACCCAAGTTCAGTGACCACCAACTGCTTTTGGATGAAGTCATGTGATTGGTTTAGGGCCGGTCTATTACAGGTGGCGTAGCCTCTGCGCCGAGTTCAAGTGGCGTAGCCTCTCTGCCAAGTTTTAAGTGGTGGCGTGCTCGCACATTATATCTTTTTACGGTTTTGGCGTGACTTCATTTGGCGTAACTTCGGACTGGCGCAGACTTGAGCATTGTCATGTGACATAACTGGTTCATTTCTCCCCTCCGCCATTATTCCATTGGCGGGCACATCTTTTGAGTTCAGCTCGCAAGCCAAATACTATTATTCTGGTGGCACATGTAGCACTTTGTAGGTTTCCAAATCAAATAGCTTTCTTGTTATCCTTCCAATGTCCCTTGGTTGCCTCGTGCCCATATTGACATCGAGCTTACTGCACAGAAGTACAGCTTGCCGGATGAGTCCTATGGCTAGCCAGTGGGGTTGAGTCCGAGTCGCAATCTCTAGCTTTGTATGAAAGCCGCAATGGCATCCTCGGTCTCCTTGGTTTATCACTAGTTTGCAGCACTGCTAACGGCTTTTTAGTGCTCAGTTCCGGGAATGTAACTAGCACCCTGTGTGTCTTACGCCTCCCCGCCATAAGGCTGGAAACATGCAAAAGCAGTAATTTCAGGGGTGCACGGATGCACACCCTATCACCGTTTCAATGATTCTCAAGTAAACAACGAAATATCAAGCGGAAAAACAATTATTATTTCTCAGTGGTACTCCGAACAAATTCAAGTCTTTCCTAATATCATGCAGGCTGTAATAGCTACACTTGCGATAGGAGAGGGGTGAATCCACTGGCGAACTACTGCTATTCTACTGCTATTTATACAAACCCAAGAATCTATATACGGACACTTACAAATAAACAAACAATAAAATGAGTCATGCCCTATGACCAGGGCTGTGAAGCTTTACATGATTTATGGTCACGAAAGCAGGCTGTAAAGGTTATTTTCAAATACATTAGTATATTTCCTGCATAAACGATCGGTCGCGATCGAAAGACCCGACATAATCGTGATGCCATCAGCTTCCTTGGTTCCTGTCCTGGCCTAGACTTCGCCTAAGCTTGGTCATTGCCGCTTCATCTCTATTCCTGGCTGACACGCAGCACCCTCTGCCCATTCCGTGCCTTTTTGGTTGTCCTGTATTTCCCAGAGAGATCAACCTCGATCGTAGAAGCTCTCAACCGCTGTCAAACATGGGATCCCATCGATCACCCGCGGAACCGGTTGTAGTTCCGGTCCGGTGAGTCATTAATGCTTTTGCGGCCACGGCCGGGATCTTCCGCCGCTTGTACTATCGTCCGTCGAATGTAATCTAATCTTCATAGTGATCCCCCATTGTCGCATAGTCGTAGTCTAGACAGCTTTTATATATCCTGACTTTGAACAACGCACAGAGTACTCCAATTCCGTTTGAGAATGGTAAAGTGACCCTTTAGCTATAGGTTCGTTGCTTCCCCAGACTCGAGCCCATTGTGGTGGCCGTTATCTGGAACAAGCTACTAGCTTTAACATGTGCTTATATCCTTAACTGGTTGCTCGGATCTCAACACCAGCCCTCTGAGACGGTGCAATAGCCTAGTTTATAGCCGGTCACAGCGACTAAGCGATGTAAAATTGAAAGATTTCACGTGTGTTCACTTAGCCAGCTTATCATCTCCCCCTTTGGTAAATATTGACTGTCCCCAGTCAACCCTGGAGACCGAAGTCCGCGACTACGCTAGGGAAGAATTCAATTCCACCTACTTCCTTACGCACTGGTCGATTGCCGAGTTCCTGCTCTTCCTCCACGTCCCTGGTCGAGCTGGCCACACACAGCCATCATATTTGGCCTGACTCCTGAATCAGAGCCAATTGGTCCTGGTACGGCCCAATTTCTGTTCTTATTCAGAACTTGTTCCTAAGATTCCCCTAAGGAAACCTATGGCCTTTTCCACGGCTTCCTGCCGCATACCCCTTATGCCGATCGTATTGTCGCCGCAATTTTGTGTTTAATCAATGTTTTACCCCGCGAGATCCGTGACACCCCGTCACCTCATCACTCTGGAATGACCCAATTTGCCGCATGGAGCTGGGTATGGCTCGAAGACATGACTAGTCTTCTTGAACAGGTACACCCACTTTAGCACAACTCTAGATTTTGTATCAAAATCTAAGTTGTTCCCCAGTACGGTGGCCCTTCCATTAATACCGAGCTCCCTTCGTTGGTCCACCAGTATGGCGATGAATATGTGCTCCCGTTTGCCTTGGAAGTCGACTACCACTGGGTGTTCCGTTTCCTCCGCTATAGTTGGGCGGAAATGGTCCATTTCCTCACTAATCGCGGGGACCTGGCCCAACTACAGTGTTCCACCGGTCAACGGTACACCACCGGTCAATGGTACACCCAGTTTTTCCCCCCTTTTGTCCCATGTAGCTCAAACATAGTTCATATTCAAGTACTATACATCAAAGTCCGAACCCCAAGACCCGGAGACCATAGCTTGGCATGGAAGAGAGAAATAGTCTTAGATCAATTCCGGATTTGGCAGTGTTTTTGGTCCACCGGTCAATGGTACAGTCAAATTTGCTTGTTCTCCGTTCAATTCCTATCCAATTGATGAAAAAAATTGGGAGGGCCAAGGTGGAGGATATACATTGTGTTTGGCCCAATCTGATTTTCGAAAAGTCTTACAAAAAAATTGAAATCAGTTCCATCATTTTACTGTACTGTTGACCGGTGGAACACTGTAGTACATCCTGATATCTCCGAGCTTCGTACCACCCTGGAGGGCGTGTATGCGGACCTGGTAAGCCTAATTAGCCGTTTAGCTTTCCAAATCTGAACGTCTGACGATTCACACTCCACGGTGATAAGCCGTGTACAAACCACTGGTGTATTTTCGCATTTCACGTCTTTATACTTATAAAGCACGCTCTCTCTATTCTATAAGAGGATATTGGGAGCTCCAAATGAGTAGCTTAACAGCCACAGAGCTTAGGTTCTCTATTGGCATGATCCTATGGCGGTACCTCAACTTGGGGCCAAAGTATGACTTACCGAGAACAGGACTAACTACATTATATCAGTACCCGTGTGCGTACAGATGAGCTGAGTGCTAGACTTGTATCAAGGAGATGGGAAGGAGTACATGACATTGCATGCAGGTAACTGGGGCCTTCCAAAGCGGTCGACTTCGAGATTGTTTACCATTGTGTCTCTTATTGAGAACAGCGCGACAAGGCACATGACGGGTCCAGACCCTTGGACAGGGCGAGACTTCTGTAAATAGACACGGACGAAGTGAGCTGCCATCGACCGAGTGTGCCTACGCATCAGAATAGCTGTGCCGGTTGAACATCAAATCGCGATGGCACCGGCACTTACCGAGACAAGTGGAACTTTGATCTACCACAACAACCAGACTAGCTACAGGCACGGGGAAGGTGTCCACAGGTGGCCATATCATAGACGATGAAAACTGACGCTCGGGACGAGCACTAGACGAAGAAGACGACAGCTCGGAAGCTTCCGTTTGATTAACCAATAACTCTCAAACCGATCGAGTACCCAGGAGAGCTCTGACTCATAGAGCCGGCACGTGGCCAATAGGAGTCAGGGGATTCCCTAAGATTGTCCCGTGGCTCCACGCCGGGACGGAGTGCTTTCCGAGGTGTAGTAATAGATGTGTTGTAAAGTCGAGATCCCAGTAGTATAAAAAGCACGTAGTTTAGAGAGGTTTTGGAGCAGACTACCTTGGGGTTTTGCGCACAACGGTGCAGTGACATCACTCGGTTTACCTTGTTCACATACACAACGGCGGTGTGGCTCGGAGTTGTTGTTTGGCTCTAAGACCCAAGTGACCGTTATCTCGAACCGAGTACTGTACCTTTGGCAATGATTGGATTGGATTGGATTGTATCTGTGATTGACTGTGTGACTGAATTGTGAATTGTGTGGACTCTGTCCAGCACTGCGGGTCGTATTGTGTGTGTGTTGTGTGTGTGTTTTGTGTTCTGTGACTTGTGTTCTGTGTTCTATCATATACTGTGGTCTTGCAGGAGTGTATCGTGTCCCAACCCGGAGAAATCCAACAAACCCGTCTTAATTGACATAAACTCACCGGCTACTGGCCGTTATAGCCTTATAAACCCACGAACCCACCGCTGGTACGAAGTCTCGAACATAGCGCATATTGCTCGACTTTGGTTTCACAACCCTTGTCTATCCCACTCCCCTGTTCTTTGAACAGTAAACGATCTATTGACCTAATACTTGGTCTTTACCCCCGAACACCCGCAATTATCACTACTCATAAGGAGGAGGAGGAGTTGTTTGATTAGTTGTTTAGCTGTTATAGTGGTTTAGACCATTATCTCGGCTTCATAGTTATCGTTCCACCGCACCCCGAGTAGCATCGTTTCAACGGTCATCTAAACAAAACCGGTCATCCCCCGCTTCTCCGCCGCTTCTACAATCGTCTTTGGGTCCTAACCAACCTACTCGCGGAGAAAGGGTTCCCAGAGGCTCTGGGGCAAGGCCCTTATAGCGCTCTTTTGTTCCCTGTCTTTACTTTCTCGGTGCGTTTCTTCTCTTTTGCTAGGCCAACCCTCTAGCTAAAGCTCCCTAAGCCCGATTTCTTGCCCGCTAATTTCGAATTCCCGCCGGTTGAGTTCGTCCCAGACTCTACCAATGACTTCCCAACCTTCGGTGAACGGGATCAAGGTTCTGCTACCCCGCATCGCCCCGTTCATGGTTTTCCACGCGGTGTTTCCCCTACCTTGCCCGAAATTGCAGCCAGCGGTGGTCCTGTCGGACCATCCCCTATCTCACCACCTCTGGGTTTTCGTGGTTCCTCACCGCTTGGTCTCCAAGGTTCCTCGCCGGTCTATCAACGCCACTCGCCGATCGACCTGGAGTTCGACAATTTGCCCTCAAACGAACAATTTCGCTTGGACGAGGATTCCAACGCCGACGGTAACGTCACTCTTGAGCATCTTCGCGCGCGCAGCCGCTGCCTTGCTTCGATCGCTAAGTTGACTCCGCCTCGTTCACCAGCGCAAGCTCCCGAGGATGATGGAGAGCCGAATTGTGATGAACCTGTGAGTAATCGTTCCGATTCTCATCCTGATTCATCCCCTGTTCTAACTTCTCCTTAATCTCAGTCCCGCCAGCGCCGTCGTCTAACCCGTGAGCCTTCCGTGGTTCCTACTACTCGGCAACTCCGTCCTCGTGCCCCAAATCCTGCTCCTGCAAAGGTTTCAAAGAAAGCGCCGGCCAAGGTGTGTTCTTTTCTCTTTTAGCTAAAGGTCCTTTCTTATTTCTTTATAGCCAAAGGACAAGGGCAAGTTGGTTAACCGCTCTAGCCGGATGTCCACTGGTGGACATCCCATCATCCAGCAATTCGCCAACACAGTCTCGGTTGAACCCAGCGAGCCCAACGAGCTTGCCACCGCTATTCCCTCCGATGTCCAGGAACCGGAAGCCGGTCAGAAGCGCAAACACGCTTCTTCTAAGGCAAAATCCAACAATCCCAAGCCGTCTAAGGGTAAAGCGGTGGCAAAAGCTAAAGAGCCAACCAAGCCGTATTCACACCCTCAGCCCATATGTTCCGGCCGCGGCGACGCTGTTACCAAGAAGCAGTATATCCCATCCGCCCCTGTTCCTGACGTCAACGTGGTCGGTTTGTTGGATGTTATGTCCCGTCCTGGTCCCGGTCGCGTCGTAAGTTTTTATCTCCTTTGATCCTTGTTTGATTCTAACTCCTTTTTCTAGATCGACTCCGGTTGTTACAGCTGCATCTCGTTCAATCGCGAATGCAAGCCCAATGGAATTATGGAGAAGTGCGGAGCTTGCACCACGCAATCCGACTCCCACTGCGGTCATTCCTTGACCTACTTCGAACACGCGGCGAGGCTCAACCATGCACAGCCTCATTCTCAACTTAGCAACGCTGGTAAGTCTTGAATTTTTCGAGGATAGAGCTATAGCTAAAGCCTCCCAAGCTTTGAACTCGGCCATTGAACAGCTGACGTGGGCTAGCGATACGTTGGCAGGCATGCAGGCAATGTTCAATGAACAGCGCTTGCTTACCATGTCCGCCGCTCACCACCTTTTGTCACTGGTGCTTGCTCATTACCAGTTCTTTGGCTCGGTCGCCGTTCCCGACCTGCACAATGTTCCAGAGCACCTCCGCGAAACCTACAACATGTTCTTGTTGTCAAACGCGCTGGAGCTGGACCTTCCTTACCTGGATACCGAGGAGGTACTTCGTCTGGAGGGCGCGCAGTTCACGCCTCTCCCAATCGAAGGCGAGTGTACGGTCCGATGGGCAGAAGAATTGCTGGGTTACAGCGTTTCCCCGCCCTCCTGTCATCCCTCTCTGACTCCTGATACTCGCGGTGAAGGTGGTTCTCAATTCCCTGGTGCAATGGACGACTCTGCAGCCTAAGTATTTTCTTTTCGTTTTGTTACATACAAGTCCTAGCGTATTTCCTTTGATTTGTACTCACAATTTTCGAGAAAATTCGTATAGTACCCTGCTAGTGACTTGTACATTGCCCAATATATTCGCGATTTTTGGCAAACTCCTTCTGGTAATTTAACGACTTGTCTGTTCGCGCGGCTTTACAGAGCGCTCAAACAGCGCTTAAACAGATAAGATATGATTGATTAGATTATATCTGATGTGCCTTCGGCTGATGCGGTCGTTTCGGTAAGCCCGGTTCTAATTAAACCCGATATGCGGTCACGTGTCTTCTTAGATCACAGATCCATTTGCTCGATCCAAAGTCGTGATCTCCTGATGGTGCCCTGTCCTCGCATTCGTATAATCGAATCGATGTAGACTTGTGCCCCGTGACTTTAAAACACTATTTAAAGCACACATAATTGCTAAATTTTGCGCTTAACAATGTCCAGACCCATCATCCCGATTACGCTTCATATCCCAGGCGATACTTTGCTCCTTCGTGATCCGGACTCCTTCCCTGAGCTCCCGGTGTATCCCAACCACACTATTAATTGCTTCGCTGGCGTTGCTTACCTCAATTTGGGATCTCATGTGTGTTACAATCCCTCCTGGTGGTTATAGCTAAAGCCCTTTCTGCCAGATCGATTGTAGTCCTTGCGCTATTCGTGGCCGCCAATGCACTTTCCCTGGCTGGGGCTGTACCTGCCCTGAATGCCTGGTATCCTATGGTCATGAGTGCGACTTCTCCGACCGCGCGCTCTTCCTAGTGCCTGTGCGCAGCTTTCGCGATAGCCTATTCACCTCCAACGGTGCGCTTCGTCCTTTCCTCCTATTGACCTGGTCTTATACACTTTGTATAGGACCCAACATGCCTGGCCTCATGTGTCAGTTCTACACCGACCTCAGCTATACTTTCCAACTTTTTGATGAGCGCGCAAACATTGATCAGGGTTTGGCCCATGTCCTTAGCACTGAGTATGATCGTGACACTATTCATGTTCTTGGTCAATTACATAGCCTAGTCGACTTCCCTCCCGTGCTGAAGCGGTTCATCGATGATAGAATCCGTACTTATTATCAAATACAAGTTTCCTTGCATCCAGAATAGACCCGAACTCCTCTCTATCTTTGATAACAACTTTTCTGTCTCGAGCACTCTGCCTTGTACAAGTTACATCCGATGATCCTATTAGGTTTTTGCCATCAATAGCTTCAGGTACTTCCGGATTTGGAATATCATTTTTAATTTGATCACCAACTTCTTTTCCATCAACTATTTCAAATTCCTATTTTGCGCGTAAGCCGCTTTGTCCAACTATTTGTTGTCCAGTTGCCTAGTGCTTGCTTCTATCCGTAGTAATCCATCAATGCTGACTGTTTAATCAGAAACTCTTTGTCACTCGTGGTGGTTCTGCGATCGGTTGCAGCCTGATTGGGCCTTTTGCGATCAGATGCTGCCTGATTAAGCATCTGTTATTGCTCCCTCCCCCTTTGGTAAATCTTAACTGTCCTCAGTTATTTTTAATAGATCATTCATTACCAAACTTCTCGGGTAAGTTCGTGTCTCACCAAAATGGCCGAATCCTATAAAAGCTACACCTACTGGACTCCATTCTCCAGTCTCTTTTCGTCCTATCCTTCTCTCGTTCCGGTCATGCCTCTGCCTAAAGTTTCGAAACCGCTGTCCCAGGCTCAAGTGGATGACATCCTGCCTATTGGGAAGTCTATTTGTGCCACAAAATACGATGATCGCCTCGAGCAGCGCACTTTTCTTGGTGCGAAAGTGCTTCAACTCGTGCGTGTCTGTTTTTCGTGTCTACGGCTCCGCTAATTAATTTTTAGGATGCGTACTCTGACCATATTCCTGTGATTGCTGAGCATGCCGAGCTCGCCGACATTCCTCACCTCTGTCGTAACTTGTACCATCAATCTGCGGCTATCAGTGGCGGAGCCAATGGTGGTCGCTATGGTATGATTACTGACTTCTGTTCAGCTATCAAGTTGGAGCGCGAACGTCTCAAGAACAAGGTCCTCCAAGAGCAACAAGCACATCGCGCTGAGCTCGAGGACGCTCGGGTGGCTAAGGAAGCCCTCGAATCCGAGGTGCGTGCTTCTAAGGAAGCTGCTCGCTTGGCCAAGGAGGCCGCAAAGAAAGCCAAACCCAAGGTGTGTACCTATAGCTATAGCTTTATTTTGCGTCATCCTGACTATTCTCGTCTTAGAAGAAAACCAGATCCTCCAAAGTCACTGTCGAGGATGTCGAGGATGAAGTCTCCGTCGTTGACGAAGTCAATGCTCAACAGGCCACCTCTGGTGAGGCTGATGACCCCATGATTGTTGATTCGGCTGAACTGGTGCATCTTTTACAGCTTCGGCTGTCTTCGACTTTATCCGCAATATTAATAATCTCTGCGTTGGCCTGGAATCTTTCCAGCTCTCATCCATTTCTTCTGATATGGCAGCCACCGTGTTACTCAATCCCTTGACGAGACTGTACTGGTGCGTTCATTTCCTCTCTTCGGAGTTTTTCCTGACTCCAAACATGTTTCTTTGCGTCCCCCAGACTGGTTTACGTCAAGAAAGTATGTGCACCACTTTGGTACGCATATCCTTTCGTCAAATCTGCGGTTTTGACCGACTTTCGCGTGTTTATCGCAAAGCAATGGCCTTATTACTTAGAACTGATCCTGGCACAGAGTCGCGAGTCGTCGCAGAGGAGTTTTCCCCTCCCTCTGCCCGTAAACGAGCTCGGGCTAGTGGTCGTTTCGCCCACGAGGACGCCAATGAGCAGATCGCAGGTGCGTAATAGTTATAGCTATAGGTTTCCAACTGATGCTAACTAATTACAGGCGCCGAACAGTCGGTTAACAATGACGTTGTTAAAAACACTGTTGCAGTTGTGTATTCCGCGATCGCTTCTTCTCCCTACAAGGCCACGTTCGAGTCTCTCCGGCTGGAAGAATCCAACGTCCGATCTCAGCTTGCATATTCAAACGCACAGCTTCGTTATCACCTTGACCATCAACAGTATCTTCTTGATTCCCTCCATCGTATCCTTGATGAACAACACAAGAGGTAGGACCCGTCCTGTCCAGGACATGAGGTTGGAAAGCGAACATCCCGATCGTTCTGATTTGTACGTCATTTTCTTTGACTTTATCACTCAAATTAGAACCTGATCCGGTTACTCGCCCTGGGCCTGATTACATGAAATGCCCTTTTGGACATAGCCGTGGCGGTCCGATCCAGTGCCTTCTTTGTCCACATGAAGCGTCCTATGAAATGTTCTACGCCGGCTATGGCAAATAAACCTTCCAATAACTACTTGCAGCTATCTTCTGTTTACTCACAATCTGTCCGCAACCAACTTCGTACACTGTTTCTACTCTGTCTGTCTCCTGACTCGCTCTCTTCCAACTTATCCTAGCCTAGTTTACACACGGTCCTTTCTCGAGAATATACTGTTCGCCGTTGATTTATAACGAGTCTGATCAGTCTTAGTTTTATCACAACTGTCCCGACAGTTCGTTTTTATGTCAAGACCAGATATTTGCGCTAACATTGAAGACATAGTCTCTGGTGCTGCTCGGGTGGACGGCGGGGATCGCTCGGGACTGCACGACACGGTGAGGAGCGAAAGATGAATGAATGCCGTGCTGCTATGACTACACTACTAAACTGTGGCAGATCCTGCCGCTGATCCTGATGCTCTCGGTGGGGCGGTGCCAGAGTGCACTGCCACAACATCCTTTTTATTCGGAGTCAGACTTCTCAAGCCTCCTAGACCTCCGAGGGCCTTGCTCGGCATCCCAACAGGCCTCTATCTCCTCGAGATTGAGATCCGGAATGTCCTCACTTATGTAGCTCTCGTCGTCGGATTCCTCAGCATCTATAGCTAGAGGTGGATTTATGCGAACTCGATGGAATTGCATGTCTTTCCCGAGGTAGACATCGTCCTTTGCGTCGTCCTTAGCTAGCTCATCCAATTCTTCACTGGACAAGTCAATCAAGTCCAGAATATCGCCATCCAGGGTGACCGCGGAGCGTTGCTCGAAGGGAATTACCCTGAACTGCCCGATCTTCCCGTGGAACATTGCGCCATCTAGTTCACAACAAAGGTAAGAGCCACCCTTGGTTCTTTGCACTACTATCATAGGTCCCATGTACCTAGTCTCCATCTTCGTATTCAACGATTTTTCCACCGACATATTATGAATCAGCACAAAGTCTCCTGGTTTAAAGTCATAATCTTTAATGGTATGCTTGTGTACCTCCTCATATCTGCGTACGGCCTTTCGTTTCTCCTCGTCTACGCGCTCACGCATCTCATCTATGGGGAAACTATGTTTTGCTAAAGCTTTAGCGCGTAGACCAATTAAGTCCGCAGTTGACAGAGGCTTGTCCGGGTACTCTACTAGCCATGTGGCTTCCTCTATGTCGAGAGGAGTGATGGGATGAGCTCCGTATACTGCAAAGAAAGGAGAACAGCCTAGGCCGCGTCTAATAGTAATATGATCCGCCCACAATACTTGCGGAAAGAACCAGTACCACTTCTTAGCGTCTCCCCCAGTGGCTTTGTAAAGTGACTGTCTCATATCCCAGTGTCCTCTTTCTACAGGGCCATTAGCCTGAGAGTTATAGGGAGATATTCTAATCCCTATTATTCTGTACTTCACATGTAACCATTTCAAAGCCGCCATGAACTGACCCGCATTGTCCGTTACAATCCATTGAGGACAACCCCAGTGACAGATGATATCTTCCAGCAGGAATTTTCTAAGTGTCTCTCCGTCGTCGCTCCTTACTGGCCTGGCTTCGAGATATCTTGATAGAGAATCCCTAGCTGCTACAACACTCCGGAAATTATTCGATGGTGTGCCCATGATCATTATGTCCGTATGAACCTTCTGAAAGATACTCGGAGTCATGGTAGCTACGGGAGGAACCTTGAGAAGCGTCTTTTGCCTTAATTGGCAAACATGGCAAGTCTTCACGAACCAATTGACGTCTCTTTCCATTCCTGGCCACCAAAACCTTGATTCAATCATGGATTTGGTAGCATAGAACCCGCGGTGACCTAGTGAATTATGCGCCGCGCGAAGCATGTACATCCTATTCTCTTTGGCTACCACTAGTCTATGGTGCGTTTTGTGAATTGCGGCGTTTTGTCGAATCGGGTTTCCTAGTGTTTCCGGATTGGGGAATCGCCGGTGTAACGTTGCTCCTGCGCGAGGGCATACACAGAGCGTATTCAGCCCTCACAGCGTCTCCGCCCAACAATGTGTCTCCTCTCCGTCGCTTCCCCCCTCTCCTCGTATCCGCTCAGCATTTCCGCATTTGATGCTCCCTCCGCGACCCTGCTCGCTAACCCTTCCGCATTTGGTGCTCACTTCGCCTCTCCGCCCGTTCAACAACACATCTCACTCTCCCCTCACCTCGTCCTCATCATGCAGACCGTTTATTCCACAATCGCCTCCGCCAGCAGAAGCCGTATCCAGGTCGACAAGCCAGCGCCGAGGAAGACAGCCCCTCGGACCCCTGCCGAACTCGCCGAAAAAAAAGAGACCCGGGAGAGGCGGCAGGCGGAAATCGACGCGGCCGTGGAAGAGTGGAGAGATGCGACGAACGAGAAGGCAAGCGAGCTGGCGGTACGCTTCGATATGAAGCCTCGCTACTTTCTGGACGTGTTTTTTCAAGGCGGCGCGCATATGGTCAACCACCAAGAGAAGATCAATGTGTACAATGTGTTCAAGAGCGAGAAAGCAACAGAGAATACGGAGTGTGAGCATTTTACGGCCTTGACTAGACTACGATACACGCTAACAACTGGTTCTTTCAGTGGGAATCAGCAAAAAGGTCCACGAGATTCACTCAGACCACATCGAAGAGTACAACGCGCTGACAGAGGCCGAGAAAGCCGCCTTGGTCGAGCACTTCTCCGAAACCAGGGAGCGCAACCAGCACCTGCGCCGTGACACCCCCCGCGCGAAGATTCAGGATGTGTCCAACGTCGTCCGCAATATGAAAATGCTGGTGCGTGGTTTTTTTACTTATCAGCCAGCAGAAAACTAACCTACGCCGCTCAGATGTCTGCCCTCGCGAAGCGCGTCGGCATCGAGGGATTCTTTTGCATCATCCGCAACAACGCGGAGTCTCACATGGCGCCCGAATGGTACTTCTCGAGCGCCGCGCTCGAGAACTACATGCCGATTGCGGCGCGTAAAAAGTGGGACACAGGGGAAGTTGGGATGAAAGTCGAGGCATTCGCGATCGCGGGCTGTGATCCCGTCAGTACGTGCTTCTTCCTCTCTGCCTCCCACGCTGATTCCCCTCCACAGATTTGCTACGCACCTCTAAGCAGAAGGCCAACTGGATGAAGGGGGAGATTCGGGCGGGCATCGGCAAGGCCCTAGGTGCGTGCACAGCACATACAGCGTGAACGCTCGCTTACGCCGTCCCAGTCGACATCACCCACGATGCCAACGCCAAGATGGCGTATACCTGGTACGAGGAAGACATCGTGCAGCGGTACGGTGTCGTCCGCGAAGGCTGGATGGTGCCGCGCTTCGTGAACCCGAGCGAGCTGAGCACATCGCTCAGCATCCTGTGCACACTCCTCGAGGCCATCAAGAGCGAGGACTGCAAGTTCCGGAAGTTGACGCCCGCCGAGGCGGAGGCCCGCAAGGAAGAATGGGACGCTGATGTCGCTGCGGGACGGGAAACGGCCAAGAGCCGCGCTCCCCGCAACGACATCGGCGTTCCTCGCAAGCGCACGCGCCCCGACAATGACGAGAAGCCCGAGGCCGACAGGAACAACAACGAGGACGCCGAACGCGACAACCGCGACAACGACGAGCTGGTGCGCCCGCCGCCCAAGAAACGCGCCCGTAAGGCGACGCCGGCTGCTCCCAAGACCACCGCGCCGAAGCCCCGCGCCCGCAAGAGCGCCGTCACTCCCAAAGCCACCGCTCCCAAGAAGGCTCCACACGCCTTGGCCCAGCAGGACGACAACGCGACGCGCGCGGCACTCACACGGCTTAAGAAGAAGCGGGCCCAGCTCAGCAAGGCCACCGTTGACGATAGCAACGAGGAGGAAAACCGCGCGCCGGCTGTTGCCGAGGCTGAAAACGCCGCGCAGAATGCCGGTGCTTGACGGACGCCAGTAGCTCGGCCCCCCCTTATACATGTACATCTTCCCCTCCCATGCCTCTCCTCGCCTGCACGCCCCGTCCCGCGCCCCCCACCCGTAGATACATGTCGGGGATATATATATATATCATTTTTTTCGTACGCTTATGCCATATAAGTGTGACTGAGTATTATGTCCTTCTGTAAATTCCATATGCCCTATGAAGTGCGCGCGCCGCCGTTGTGTGACACAGCGATCAGAAGTGTGACACGGCGGCGGCGGGATTGTTGTCAATGTAGCAGCAGATGTAATGATATTGTATTCAGATAGCTATATATTACTACATGGCACCAGCGCGCTAGCGTTGCCTGCGGTGCAGCGATCAACAGCGGCGGCGGGATCAAGGCGGCGGCGCGGGGATGATGGACTGATGGTCCGAGGTTCGGTTGACCGAGGTCCGGTTGATGGGCCCGAGGCCCATTGATGGGCCGTCCCGATCGGGCAGGACAGCGCCCAGCAAGCCCGAGGAGGTGTCGCAGCGGCAAAGGCCAAAAGGGTGGAATACGGGCAGGTATTACCGGCGGGTAAGGCGCCCGGCCGTTTTTGCTACTCGGCAGATGCGCACGAGTGATGCAATCACTGCATCTACTCGGTTGCTATATTAGGGCAGGGCAGGTGGACATTTCACCTCAGGTACCTTTCTTGTCAACAACTACAAGCAGGCGGTTGTGATCCTCGATGGAGAGGGGGCTCTGTATACAGCGATGGCCGGATCCGGAATAAAGAATGTGTCGGAATTTTCAGAGCGGCTCGAGCAAGAGAAGGCCTATCTCAAGAAACTTGAGAAGGAGCCAGAAGAGGAGACTGATCAGATGGAGTATTTGAATCGGTTGGTCAAGCTCATGGACAAACGGTACGTCTTTCGCACAACTTATATGGGATTTCTCTGATATTTCCATCATTACCACCAATTCATCAATCGTGCTCTTGCAATCATTTACCACGGATACCATGGAAATCGTAAATTACCACCATTACCAGTGAGACATTTGACAAATGTTGTGCTGAAAGTTCAAGGTCAACAACAACTGCAAGACGCCATGCACAGGAGAGTTATGACAGAGCCCTTGCTGATGTTCAGGAAAGCGAACGCAAGATGGAAATTGACCCACGCTGGACGATGGACAGCAAAGAGTGGGAGGATGCAGCATTCCTTGTCAGCAGAAGCCAATATAGACTGTCTATTGATCAGCTTGAGGCTCTGGTTCTCAAGCAGATGTTTGAGCTCACAGAGATGAATATGTCAGGTACAGGTAAGTCAGCCATGGATATTGTCCATTCCCGTGGAGTCTGATTAGTCTCCAGGATACAAAATGAGGACACATATTGCGAAAGCGCTTCAGGCTTGATCACAGGCAATTCGCAATGCACTTGCCCGATACAATGCTGCCGCTGCTGCTCTTAATTCGCCTGGCCGAATCCTCTCATGGAATGAAGTGATAAACTACACCTTTCTGTTGGAGTGGGACATTCTGCACGACCCAACAGGGAATGCAGAGCTTCTTCCATGGGCTACACCGGCAGCAAGGGTGATTCTGGACACATACTTCAAAATTGAGCATGCAAAAGAAGAGATCAGCCAGCTCAATGTGGAAATACACCGCTTTGTCACATATATCCGGGACGAAAAGGAAGTTCTGGATAGTCGCATACACATGGTAGGACAGACTGATCCGGATTTGGCATACTTCATCCAGAAGTATCAGTGGAGGCGTGGTCGGTTCAACGAGGGACATATGGAACGTCTCAGAGCAATGGAGAAGAAGCTAGGGAGCCACTTTACGGGCACACTTGTCCCAGGGGAACGACTTCGGCATGCAGCTACATACGATGTTGATGAGATGGAGGAGGATGAGAGCAACACCAGTGATGAGGAAGCTGTAGAGTTGACGGAGCTGATGGAGCGGCTGGGTAGGGAGGAGGAGGAGGACACATGGGAGGACTCCATTGGAGAAGATGCAGAGAATGAGGAGCTCTCAAAGATGCTGGAGACGGTGTTGTGTGTGGCATCTGACTCTAACAAGGCGGATGAATAGTTCTGTTTGTGCAGTATTGCTGGTAATGCTTATATTGTTATCCGTGGTAATCATGGAAACTGAGGTGAATTTGACCAGCTATCAATGGTAATGGTGGAAGTGCCGAAATGGCGAATCTGCTAAGCTCACTCACTGGCACTATTTGTGGTAACTGTGGTAAGCTCAAACTGCCGGTTCTCTGCTTATAGTATTGGTGGTAATGCTGGAAGGCACAAGCTAGTGGTGATAGCCGTGGAAATGCGGTCAGTGCCATTGCTGTCACTTTATAGCGGTGGTAACACTGGAAATCCACCAATGCTGAATCTGCTAAGTCACACTGCACAGGCTATCGGTGGTACACGGGGTAGCCTCAGTGAGTCACAAGTTTACTAACTCTCATAAGCTGAGTTGTGGTACTGGTGGTAGCTTACAAGTGTCACAAAATTTACTGACTGTGGTAAGACAACCGGTGGTACTGGTGGTACATTAAGAGAGTCACAAAATTTACTGACTCTCGTAAGATGTCCGGTG
This sequence comes from Mycena vulgaris, assembly GCA_029204335.1. Taxonomy (NCBI): domain Eukaryota; kingdom Fungi; phylum Basidiomycota; class Agaricomycetes; order Agaricales; family Mycenaceae; genus Mycena; species Mycena vulgaris. The sequence continues at coordinate 187,731 of JARGYA010000193.1, read as the reverse complement.
GTACCGGTGGTATGTTAAGGGAGTCACAAAATTTACTGACTCTTGTAGACACCTGGTGGTACCGGTGGTACATTAAGAGAGTCACAAAACTTTACTGACTCTCCAATTTTTTTGGTGGTAAGGTGGTACTTAACTCCATTATAAAGTTTTGTGGCTCTTTTAACTGCACTTGTTAGATGCAACCTAAGGGCACTTTGAAGGCCTCATAAACCAAAAAAAAATCCTCAGAGCAGTGGTGGAAATCACCGAGGTAACAGTGGGATATTGGTGGTAGGCCAATACACCGAAACACTTCTAATTAGAAGTCGGTTAGGGGGATATACCTCCTTCTAATTAGAGGGTTACCATGGTATTATCAGGTGCTCGGACTTCACTTGAGACGCCATAGACGTCCCTTGCTTTAACCAACACCTCTGTATCTAGGAACTTATTGGCTAGTTTTTGTGCTATCCCATCCCGCTGTACCGGTGCTCTTACTGTATATGATTTCTCATTTCGTCCAACAGGGTCCTCATTATGCTCCGGCGTTCTGTTATCAGTCCGATCTTTTGATTGATGATCAACGGGCAGAACTTCTCGATATGGCATCCTCACCACACCGTCGCCACTGCGATCTCTTTCAATCACAACTTCTGCCACTCTAAGCCTACGAGCTTTCGTAATTTTTGGCAATTCGCCCTCGTCCTCTTCACTCTCGCTTTTGCTTTCCGAATCTTCCTTTTCGGTACCCTTCGTCGCTTCCACCGCCGTCCTCCGAATCGTGTCTGCGTCCATGTGCGTCGGGTGCGGAGCAGGACACCCTGCGCCCATACGCCCTGCGGCCGCTCCCGGGTATATCAACAGCGCTGGGTGCGCTCTTGGCTACCCGTACACTCTGCCCCGCCGCACCATATGACGGACAAGTCGTGCGCGCGGTCGTAGACAGGCTCACACCGACCATCGGCACTCGCTCGGCCTGGTGACCGCGGTGTTAGTCGGCGGATTTGGAAACGGGGGCGGAACCGAATGCGGGTGAAAGGAAGATGAAAGCCAGAATAAATAAAGACGAGCCCGGAAATCCTGAAGCAAGCATGATAGAAATGGGAGAGCACGAACAAATGGGAAGGGAGGAAGGGAGGGTACAAGGACGGGGAGGTAGATAGAATGGAAAGATTGTCAAGGGAGAGGGGAAGTGTGTGAGGGGAGGAAAGGGAACAAACACCGGGCTAAAATGAATAGCGGGAAGAGTACACATTTGGCGGTGCAAAACAGAGACGAGGACGAGGAGGTCGAGTATAACTAAGTACGAGAATAGTGAAGGGCGGGAACACACCCGCTTTCCCGACCTGTAACCCCAACACACATCAGTACCGAAGAGCAGAGGTCGGAGGCACGGTAAACACGCTCACCCTTGGGCTCTCATCACCATCGCCCTCGCGCTCGGATTCAGATTTTGCGTGCAGCCCTGACCTCCGCCACCAGCCCGCACACGCGGTCATTGCGGGTTCTCTCGTCATTGCGGCCTCGTCCTGCGCGCACAGGCAGCAAGACGTTGTGGAGATGCGCCCTGATCAAGGTGCAGGCTCTCAGATCGTAGACGGAGGGACGCCTGATGCGGGATAGGGGGGATCCGATGCCTAGTCACTGCTGCTACAGTGTCAGTTCCTGGCGCCTGGATACGATGTACAGCCATCCTGATCTGTAGACATGCTCGGCCGGCGGCAACACACTTCGGCTGTGTCTATTTACAGAAGTCTCACCCATCCAAGGGTCTGGACCCATGATGTGACTTGTCGTGCTGTTCTCGACAAGAGACACAATAGTAAACAATCTTGAAGTTGGCTGTTTTGAGAGGCCCCTGTCATGTGTTCCTTCCCACCCCCTTTAATACTAGTCTAGCATTCAGCTCATCTGCATGCACACGGCTGCTGATATAAGGTAGTTAGATCTGTTCTCAGTAAGTTGTACTTTGGCCCCAAGTCAAGGTACCGCCATAGGATCGTGCCAATAGAGAACCTAAGCTTTGTGACTACTAAGCTACTTGTTTGGAGCTCCCCATAGCTTCCATAGAATAGAGAGTACATGCTTTACAAGTATAAGGATGCGAGATGCAATAATACATCTGTGGTTTTTACCAGCTTATCAATGAATGAAACGGAGAGAATCATTGCAATCCTGTTAGTCAAAAAGAAGAAGAAAAAAACAGCCCAGCACTCAAGGATAGGTTTATCAGTGATGTAAGCCTCAAAATACTTACCACTGAAGCACAACAAGTCAAGACTGGAGGGTTGCCTAAATATCTTTTCCTCGTTCTCCGCCATGGTTTGTGTGGCTACCGAATGTCTGCCTCGTAACATGTGATGATTATTGTATCCTGCCAGATTTTCATTGCAAACAGTAGATAGATGTGCATGCATGGTATGTGTTAACTGAAAGAGATGTAGAATAGCATATCCTGAGTAGACGATCTAAACATCAGACCAAGTCAGTACATCACAATTCAGTTGCATAAGCAGAAACAAACCTAATTCACAAGTTCAATATCTGGAAGAAGACTGGTATCTGCACCCTTGTCGATGAGGAGCTGAACCACAGTTTCATGTCCATACAACGAGGCAGCCTGCAGTGCATTCCCAAAATAACCTCCCTGGGCATTTTCATAGCCATACAACGAGGCAGCCTGCAGTGCATTCCCATATTCTCCTCCCTGGGCATTCACATCTGCACCCTTGTCAATGAGGAGCTGAACCACAGTTTCATGTCCATGGAACGAGGCAGCCTGCAGTGCATTCCCATATTCTCCTCCCTGAGCATTCACATCTGCACCCTTGTCGATGAGGAGCTGAACCACAGTTTCATGTCCATTGAACGAGGCAGCCTGCAGTGTATTCCCAAAACAACCTCCCTGGGCATTCACATCTACACCCTTGTCAATGAGGAGCTGAACCACAGTTTCATGTCCATTCAACGAGGCAGCCTGCAGTGCATTCCCAAAACAACTTCCCTGGGCATTCACACCTGCACCCTTGTCGATGAGGAGCTGAACCACAGTTTCATGTCCATACAACGAGGCAGCCTGCAGTGCATTCCCAAAACAACTTCCCTGGGCATTCACACCTGCACCCTTGTCGATGAGGAGCTGAACCACAGTTTCATGTCCATACAACGAGGCAGCCTGCAGTGCATTCCCAAAACAACTTCCCTGGGCATTCCCAAAACAACCTCCCTGGGCATTCACATCTGCACCCTTGTTGATGAGGAGCTGAACCACAGTTTCATAGCCAAGCAACGAGGCAGCCTGCAGTGCATTCCCATATTCTCCTCCCTGGGCATTCACATCTGCACCCTTGTCGATGAGGAGCTGAACCACAGTTTCATAGCCATACAACGAGGCAGCCTGCAGTGCATTCCCATATTCTCCTCCCTGGGCATTCACATCTGCACCCTTGTCGATGAGGAGCTGAACCACAGTTTCATAGCCAAGCAACGAGGCAGCCTGCAGTGCATTCCCATATTTTCCTAACTGGGCATTCACATCTGCACCCTTGTCGATGAGGAGCTGAACCACAGTTTCATAGCCAAGCAACGAGGCAGCCTGCAGTGCATTCCCATATTCTCCTCCCTGGGCATTCACATCTGCACCCTTGTCGATGAGGAGCTGAACCACAGTTTCATAGCCATACAACGAGGCAGCCTGCAGTGCATTCCCATATTCTCCTCCCTGGGCATTCACATCTGCACCCTTGTCGATGAGGAGCTGAACCACAGTTTCATAGCCAAGCAACGAGGCAGCCTGCAGTGCATTCCCATATTTTCCTAACTGGGCATTCACATCTGCACCCTTGTCGATGAGGAGCTGAACCACAGTTTCATAGCCAAGCAACGAGGCAGCCTGCAGTGCATTCCCATATTCTCCTCCCTGGGCATTCACATCTGCACCCTTGTCGATGAGGAGCTGAACCACAGTTTCATAGCCATACAACGAGGCAGCCTGCAGTGCATTCCCATATTCTCCTCCCTGGGCATTCACATCTGCACCCTTGTCGATGAGGAGCTGAACCACAGTTTCATAGCCAAGCAACGAGGCAGCCTGCAGTGCATTCCCATATTTTCCTAACTGGGCATTCACATCTGCACCCTTGTCGATGAGGAGCTGAACCACAGTTTCATGTCCACGGAACGAGGCAGCCTGCAGTGCATTCCCATATTCTCCTCCCTGGGCATTCACATCTGCACCCTTGTCGATGAGGAGCTGAACCACAGTTTCATGTCCATTGAACGAGGCAGCCTGCAGTGTATTCCCAAAACAACCTCCCTGGGCATTCACATCTACACCCTTGTCAATGAGGAGCTGAACCACAGTTTCATGTCCATTCAACGAGGCAGCCTGCAGTGCATTCCCAAAACAACTTCCCTGGGCATTCACACCTGCACCCTTGTCGATGAGGAGCTGAACCACAGTTTCATGTCCATACAACGAGGCAGCCTGCAGTGCATTCCCAAAACAACTTCCCTGGGCATTCCCAAAACAACCTCCCTGGGCATTCACATCTGCACCCTTGTTGATGAGGAGCTGAACCACAGTTTCATAGCCAAGCAACGAGGCAGCCTGCAGTGCATTCCCATATTCTCCTCCCTGGGCATTCACATCTGCACCCTTGTCGATGAGGAGCTGAACCACAGTTTCATAGCCAAGCAACGAGGCAGCCTGCAGTGCATTCCCATATTTTCCTAACTGGGCATTCACATCTGCACCCTTGTCGATGAGGAGCTGAACCACAGTTTCATGTCCACGGAACGAGGCAGCCTGCAGTGCATTCCCATATTCTCCTCCCTGGGCATTCACATCTGCACCCTTGTCGATGAGGAGCTGAATCACAGTTTCATGTCCATTGAACGAGGCAGCCTGCAGTGTATTCCCAAAACAACCTCCCTGGGCATTCACATCTACACCCTTGTCAATGAGGAGCTGAACCACAGTTTCATGTCCATTCAACGAGGCAGCCTGCAGTGCATTCCCAAAACAACCTCCCTGGGCATTCACATCTGCACCCTTGTCGATGAGGAGCTGAACCACAGTTTCATGTCCATGGAACGAGGCAGCCTGCAGTGCATTCCCATATTCTCCTCCCTGAGGATTCACATCTGCACCCTTTTCGATGAGGAGCTGAACCACAGTTTCATGTCCATTGAACGAGGCAGCCTGCAGTGTATTCCCAAAACAACCTCCCTGGGCATTCACATCTGCACCCTTGTCGATGAGGAGCTGAACCACAGTTTCATAGCCAAGCAACGAGGCAGCCTGCAGTGCATTCCCATATTTTCCTAACTGGGCATTCACATCTGCACCCTTGTCGATGAGGAGCTGAACCACAGTTTCATGTCCACGGAACGAGGCAGCCTGCAGTGCATTCCCATATTCTCCTCCCTGGGCATTCACATCTGCACCCTTGTCGATGAGGAGCTGAACCACAGTTTCATAGCCAAGCAACGAGGCAGCCTGCAGTGCATTCCCATATTTTCCTAACTGGGCATTCACATCTGCACCCTTGTCGATGAGGAGCTGAACCACAGTTTCATGTCCACGGAACGAGGCAGCCTGCAGTGCATTCCCATATTCTCCTCCCTGGGCATTCACATCTGCACCCTTTTCGATGAGGAGCTGAACCACAGTTTCATGTCCATTGAACGAGGCAGCCTGCAGTGCATTCCCATATTTTCCTAACTGGGCATTCACATCTGCACCCTTGTCGATGAGGAGCTGAACCACAGTTTCATGTCCACGGAACGAGGCAGCCTGCAGTGCATTCCCATATTCTCCTCCCTGGGCATTCACATCTGCACCCTTGTCGATGAGGAGCTGAACCACAGTTTCATAGCCATACAACGAGGCAGCCTGCAGTGCATTCCCATATTCTCCTCCCTGGGCATTCACATCTGCACCCTTGTCGATGAGGAGCTGAACCACAGTTTCATAGCCAAGCAACGAGGCAGCCTGCAGTGCATTCCCATATTTTCCTAACTGGGCATTCACATCTGCACCCTTGTCGATGAGGAGCTGAACCACAGTTTCATGTCCACGGAACGAGGCAGCCTGCAGTGCATTCCCATATTCTCCTCCCTGAGGATTCACATCTGCACCCTTTTCGATGAGGAGCTGAACCACAGTTTCATGTCCATTGAACGAGGCAGCCTGCAGTGTATTCCCAAAACAACCTCCCTGGGCATTCACATCTACACCCTTGTCAATGAGGAGCTGAACCACAGTTTCATGTCCATTCAACGAGGCAGCCTGCAGTGCATTCCCAAAACAACCTCCCTGGGCATTCACATCTACACCCTTGTCAATGAGGAGCTGAACCACAGTTTCATGTCCATTGAACGAGGCAGCCTGCAGTGCATTCCCATCTTCTCCTCCCTGGGCATTCACATCTGCACCACTGTCAGTAAGCAGCTGAACCATCTGACTGTGGCCACTATATGAGGCTGCATATAATGCCTGATCATTGGCCTCAGTGGCTATCTCCATCCGAGCCAATAGGTCTGAAGCTATCATTTCCAAGTTGCATGTTGCTGCTATCCACAAAGCACTGAAATACTCATTCTTTTCCCCAAAATATTCATGATGATCCCAAAGGGCCACACCCCGCCAGATATGAGAATCTTTCCATTTGCAGGCTTCAACGGTTAAGAAAAAGATTATCTTATTGCGGAGCTCCAGCTCAGGCTGCCCTTTAGCATGTAGGAGACAATATTGGGCATATTCAAGGAATGGATGTTTAGGAATCAGACCTATCTGTTCTTGCCAGGATGTTGGCAGATTTTCAAATTCCTTGAATGACAAATATGTCAAACATGTGGACACAATTTTGGTTTGAGCTAGGGGGAATTGATCTGCCTGGATGTTGTCCAAGTATCCCTGGGTAGTATAATGAATGAGGCGGACCACAGAAAGTGTCTCATCAACAATGATCAAGCCTGCACAAACAGACAAGATCATGCTTATGTCCAGGAGATTGTCAAGATCTAGAAAAGTAGAGTTCTCTTCAATTGCTAATGCCTCCCGGAGTTCAGAGACGGACAGTGGCCGCTTTGCATTTGCAACCCAGGTTAGGGCTAGCAGGCCGAGTTCCCTGTCCTCAACCCGCTGTAGCTTGATGCGCTCTATTGCTTCATCATAGGTCTTCTGCAAATCTGTTGGTAGATGTTGCAGAGCCTCTTTGACACCTTTGATAGCATTCTTGGAAGCCAGAGATTCAATGTGAAGTTTTGCAAGCAGAAACCTGTCCACATCAAAATTTAAATATATTGAAGCACCAAAACAAATACTTACATTCCCTTGCAATTGGCAACAATTTTGGACTGGATTTCTTCCTGCAAGTCTGGACGAGCTTTGACGTGTCTTGAAAGACGAGGTGATTGTTTAATCTGTGTGCTCAGATATCTGCAGATATCATCCTCTGTTGCCTGGATCTCCAAGATCTGAAACTCTGGAAGGACAGAATTCAAATCAATGTGGGGCCGAGAGGTCATCATGATATTAACTTTGGGACCTAGTTTAACCAGATATTGGAGGAAAGGATAGCGGAGATCCTCCGGGTATTCATCCAGTGCATCAAGAATGAAATAAACCCTTGGATATTGGGTGATAGCAAAGTTCAATGCTTTGTGGAATTCATCGAGAGGGGGCCGAGTTTTTCGCTGAAAGTGATAGTCATACAATGCATCCACTGCAAGCGGCATGGATTTCTCCAACATGAGCTGTTTCCACAAACCACCAAGAAGGTTTGCAAGTGTTTGAGTCTGTGTTTCTTTGTGATTCAGATAGATGCAAGCTAGGCCAACGTTGTTCTTCCGAGCTTGAATTTCTAGATGATTGAATACCAGTGATCTATAGCACCCCATATTGTGAGCTATTTGGACTGTCTGTGAGTATGAATACACACGCGAGGACCGTCTTTCCAGCACCGGCTGTGTTTCAAACAAATCAACGGGAAATCAGAACAATAGAGAATATCACCTACGCATTCCTGGGCACCACAGTATTTTTCCGGACCCAGATTCCCAATCCTGAAACTGGGCATCTGCCAGGAGCCATTCACCAGTCCCAGGCTGTAAGGTGCTAAGCACATCCACCTGCCGTTGCAGGAATTCCAATGGTGATATCCAATCAAAAATTGCTTGTCGCTTCTCGGCTTTTCAATGTTGAGTATAGATCAATATAATGTGGTCGAAACATACCACTAATATGCTCCTTTTGTTGGTGGGCAGCATCCTTGACTGAAAGCAGGATATCTGACCAGTCTCAGCAAGTAGTCTCTTTAATTAGGCACTATTCAACACTCACCCGCCTGGTTGGAAATCTGCTTTAGGCTCAGATCCCTGGCATAGAATGATATGTACATTGACGAGCTGTAACATAATGTGAAAACATACCAGATACCCATGGTAAACCAAACATTGATCAAGACCTTGATGCGCTCCAGCTCTTCGAGATAGCCAACTGCTTCTTTCTTGCTCCAAAGAGTCCAAGTAATTTTCCTGGTGATTTTTGACATATCATCGCGAGGGCCCAACTTCTTGGTGAACTCTTTCATTGTAGTCTCGAATATCTTCAAAGGGGCTGTCATTTGCTGAAGAGCATCGCTGGATGGGTTGTCGACCAAACGCTTGAGAAGCTCCGCAAGAAGCGGCCTGAGACCTTCCATCTCCACGAGTAGCTTCTGCTGCTCTTTCGGTGCATCCCGGAAGTCCTTTAGGAATTTACGGGCCTTCAGCGCTGTATCGACCAGCTGGATGATGCTAGCAACGGTGCCTAGTGCTTCAGCCATGAGGGGAGAAAGGAAGAAAGGATAGCTGTAGAAGTCGCCGAAGTCAAAGATCGAGGCTGTACGGTCGACCATGTGGTCGGAACATCCGGCTGCTATCAAGCTGTTCTAAATTTTGTGGGCGTCCCTTGATTAAGATCTTAGTTAACGACAGTCTCAATATTCCACCTTGTGCTCCGACTATGTCATCCTAGCCAAGAGAGGCAATGATTACCCTGATTATCTCCCTCACCATTATGATTTCTTGTCCCAGATTATTAAAACAAAGTACATATTGATCAACGCACGGCGAGTATGTACATACAATAATAGTACGCGCGGATCTTTCCCCTGACAGCAACACATGCACCCATAGCACCGGTGCACGCCCGACGGGGAACTCCCTGTGACTAGGATAGAATGATAGACGCGTAAATGGCTCAGCGAAGAAGGCAATGATGGAAGACGGCGCCCCGACATCGCATCGACTAGAGCATAAACTACCCTTGCCGCGCACCGGCGTCTTCCGCTCCCCGATTCCATCCCCGCGGACGCGACGGCATACATGTCCGCCGTGCGCGAAGCTTCGCCGCACTGCCGCGTGGGCGCTAGAGTGCCGCAGCGCCTAGTGCTATTCACAGCTTTACGGCCCAGCGCGGCCTATCGTCCCGCTCTCCAACCGGCCTCGACTCAGCGCCTCACGGGGTCCCGGCCCGCCGCAATCCCATCGCTGCTGACGCCTTGCGGGACGCCATCCTCTAGCCGCGCGCGCCAGGGCCTGCAGCGCACCCTTGCTTGAGCGCGCATGGCGCTGCTGCCGACACTGCCCCCCGCGCTGCGCTGCGACGTGCGGAATCAGCTGGACGACAGTATGGGGTCCCTGCCTTACCCGGGTGCGGTGCAACTAGCGCAGCAGCTGTAGCAGCGGGTGTACACACCGCCACCGCCGTCCTCCGAGTCGCGTACGCGTCCGCGTGCGTCGGGTGCGGTTCCCCGCCTGCGCAGCGGAACCCCCTGCTCCCACACGCCCCGCGGCCGCTCCCGGGCATACCAATGGCGCTGGGTGCGCTCTTGGCTACCTGTGCACTGCGAGCCGCCGCACCATACGACGGACGAGCCGCGCGCACGCTCGTAGACAGGCTCACGCCGACCATCGGCACTCGCTCGGCCTGGTGACGGCGGTGTTAGTCGGCGGATTTGGAAACGGGGCGGAACCGAATGAGGGGGGAGAAGGGTGAAAGAAAGATGAATGAAGGGAGAATGAAAACGAAGCCGGAAAGCCTGAAGGAAAGATGGTAGAAAGGGGAGAGCACGAACAAATGGGAAGGGAGGGAGGGAGGGTACGAGGACGGGAAGGTAGATAGAATGGAAAGATCGTCAAGGGAGGGGAAGGGTGCACGGGGCGGAACGGGAACAAATACCGGGCTAAAACGAATAGCGGGAAGAGAATGCATTTGACGGTGCAGGACAGAGGCGAGGACGAGGAGGTCGAGTATAAATGAGTACCAGGATAGTAAAGGGCGGGAACGCACCCGCTTGCCCGAGCTGTAACCCAACCACGCATCAGTACCACAGAGCAGAGGCCGAAGGTACGGCGGACCCACTCACCCGTCACCATCGCCCTCGAGGTGCGCCCCGATCGAGGTGCAGTTTCTCGGATCGTAGATGGACGGCCGCCTGATATGGGATAGAGAGAATCTGATGCCAAGTCGCTGCTGATACAGCGTCGGTCCCTGGCGCCTGGATACGACTGGGCCCTGGCCTCGGACTCGCCCGTACACCCCTGCTGCTAGGGATCCGATGCACAGGTGTATCTGGCGCCGTCCGAGCACCGCATGGGGAAGCAGCGCGCGCTCGTGCATAAGCGCACACTGTCGATCGAGCGCACATGCACAAGTCCCTGCGCGGCGCGTTAGCCAGCAGATTTGAAGGCAAGGAGGGAGGGAGGAGGTAACAGGGCCTGAGAAGAGGACTCAAAAGGCGGAAGCACTTTGGGGTGGATGGTAGAGGTGGGGGCGGGGGTGGGGGCAGGGGCGGTGAAGCAGGGAGTGGAAGAAGAGCGACCCGTACGGCCCCTGTATGAATACACACGCGTCAGTGAAGGAACGAAGAGCAGCGGAGAAGGGAGAGAAGGCACATCTGCATTCCCCCGTCGGGTCGTGCGCGCGCAGCACGTTGAGGAGGCGCGCCAGGCGTGGGCACTCGTTCTTGATTTCGGGCTCGGTCATCACAGCTGACGAGCGTGCAGACGGCGAGAGACTCGAGCGATACCGTCCAGTCAAGGCCCAGATCTTCGGTGGCGCCTCGCCGACGTAACGGTACGCTGGCCCGCGCGGCGGACTGCCGTTGCAATTTGCTGATGTGCGGGCTTCGGTGTCGGTGCTGAGGCTGCGTTAAATCTGGCCCAGGTTCCAAAATAAATGTCTGAAGTCATTGAGAAGACTGCCAGTGAACGCCAAATTCCAATTCGGTCGTCGATGATTCCAAGATCGCTGGATACGGACTGCGACGCACTCATACAGCGGGTGCGACACCACGATGTGGCGTAGCACACCCCGCAATCCTCGTTCTCCGTCAAGGCCGTGTAGCTCGCGTCGTGGAGGAGGTCACAGAAGTCGTTTAGCTAGCCGAAGGCAGTGTTCAAGATGATCACGTGTCTCAGCCGAGCTTGCTCCCAATCGCCATAGTCGCCATGCGCGCTGGCAACTCGCTGCCCTCGACGACGATATAATCGATCAAATCTTCACATTGGGCCAAAACTTCGAGACCTTCGACTCTTTGCGTGGCGTCTGCAAAGCTCTCCTTGCGGTGTTTAGCACGCACCCGAATTCGATCACGACCGCCAACTTGGTAGGCCCCGTGATGCCCGAGGCACTCAGGTATCTTCGTTATCGACGGCGTGTCGTGTCCCCTGACAATTCCCTCGAGTAACTGGGCCCTATCTCATCGGTGTGCAGGAGAAGGCTCCGCTGGCGAACAACGCCGCGGTCGTTCATAGACTGGAGGCTATCTTCAGCCTATGGTATGTTCTAGTTCGTGCATTTTTCCTTTCCGTTATATTTGCATTTGCAGGTACAAAGACCGGAACTCGACAACGAGCGTTCTCGCTCCACAAGAAGCCTTCCGTTTCCGGCGCGCCATGCACCGTGTCATGATTCACACAAAATGCTTCAGTGTCTGCGATTACACCGAGGAAGAGGCCTAAAGAGTCGCCCAGCTCTCGCCGGACGTGCAAAATATCTGCGACGAGCGCCTCGCAATGCTGTCCGAATATCCTGCCCCGGACCTGCGTGAAATTCACTGCGCCGCGATTTTTTTACGGCAGCTCATCTACTGGGTTCTTCAAGACGATGCCAGAAGTGAGCCTTGACGTTTCTTAATTCCATTTCCTGCAAGTGACCCGAAGACAGCCGACCTCGAGGTCCCAGACCAGTGCTATGATATCTGCATCGCCGCCGAGCCCCCGCTCGTCCTCGCGACTCGCGAGAGGCACGATATGGATCTGAGGGACGAACTCTGCCCGATGTATGACTCCTAAGACCGTTCGCCGGCTTCTTTTCGAGCCCTCTCGCACAGCTTTCGGAGTCCCGCGAAGTTGGACCCCCACCGGAGGACTATACGCATCTGAGGCCCATCCTGGACGTCGTCCCGGATGGCCTTGATTCATGTATGTACCGAGATTTCATTTGACCGTCTGCACAACCATTCAGAATCTCCAGGCCAGCAATGCGCGATGCCGGCCATATTGCCCCGAGTCTGGACGTCTGCGAGTGAGTTACCAAGGTAGCCCATCGCATCATGCTGATATGAATCTCGTCCGCGTCACGCAGCATGGGAGCACCTCAATGTAGACCCGCCGTCGGCAAGCTCCAGCTCAATCGCATCGAGACCGATGCAATGAACGCATTTTTCGGCCTTCGCGACGACTGGCCGGTGGCGATTAGCTCCCTCATTGGCGATATTTACCGCCACGTCGAGCGCCAGCCACGTTTCGTAGACTAGAAGGAGGACGCCCTGTGCGAGAACTGCCTCCTGATGCTCATGAAAGCGCACCTGCATCTGTGGTTGTTCTGGAGGAGGGTGAAGGTGAGTTGGAATATCGGACTTGTGCTGATGAATTTGTGCTGGGAGATGGGTGGGTGGCGCCGGAGCTGTTGGTGCGTTTAGACGCCGGTGCCTAAGCTGGCTCGGATCATCGGAGTTTGAATTCCAACCATACGAACCTCACCATGCGAACTTCCGAACCCACGACCAGCAACCTTACTCTTCGAGTAAAATTAAGGGAAGTCAAATAAGCGGGTGCCGAGATATTGTTATTATTCCAAGAGATCATGAAAGATCTAATTGAATGCAATTGGGGAGTACTTATTTCCGAGTCGGCGCACACAAATGCTACAGGGTATATCAGGTACGTGAATGAAATTCCTGAGGTAGAGTCACATTTTGGGTGGTACCATGATACGCGTCGTGCAGCTGCATTGCGCAGGTGTAGCCGTAACTGCAAATGTATTTAATTTCCAAGTCTGTACGATGGATTGCAGCGTACCAGCAGTCTTCTGGCGGAGTCCATCCCGCTTTACATCGAACACATAAGCAAATTAGAACGATTCCCAGAGAAGGAACCGCACCTTTTACCCTCTTCGCAAACAGCCACATATGCAGATGGGCCGTGAGTATTTTCTGTAAACAATACTCGCAAAGCGCGTCATTTTCCTCCCACTCTCCGAAGCCCGGCTGTCGTTCCACCTGTAGGAAGACTTCCTCGATCAGTGCACTGATGGCCTCGGGGAACTCCTCCGGTGTGCCGAGGAACGCGTTCATTGCGCCGGTCTCGAGGTGGTTGGAAGGGAGTTTCCCCGGCAGGAGCGACGGTGGGTTGAGGTTGCAGTGTTCCCAGGCTGGGAGTGATCGTCAGTATCTACCATTAAAAGCAAAATTAATAATGTACTGGGAGGGTCCAGAGCCGCCGCGTTTCAGACTTATCGCATTGCTTGCCTGGAAAGGGGATTTAATATTCGGGTGGAATTTGCATGAAAGGTACACACAGGTGTCGCGTATCCCACGCACCTCCTCCAAAATGGAGCTCAGGTTCGCAGAGCCCTCCGCTGGGGGTGTTACTGAGCGGGACTCCCAAATCAGTGCGAGCGGGTCTGCGAAGAAGCCGGCAAAGAGCGGGATGTCGGAGTCGGAGTCGCACACAGGGCACTTCTCGTCCATCGGGTCCATGCTGCGCGCTTCGTAGGTCTCGAGCACGAGCTCAGGTCCAGCGGCAATGCAGATATCGTACGTCTGGTTCGCATCTTCATGGTCCTCTATCCTTCAATCGTCATGGTGTGAGAAATGCGATACGGATAGGAACTGACTATTGGCTTCATCTTGGAGGACCCAGTCGACGACCTGCCTCAGAAACAGCACGAGGGTGTGGATTTCGCGCAAATCTTCGGTGGGGTATTTGCTAAGCACGGCGAGGCGCTGCGCGCAAATCTTCTGGAAGGCTGGCGAGTCGTCCCCTATCAGATCGACGTCGGCTTCTTCATACGCGCAGGAATTGAACTAGGCGGTGTACATCATCACCCTGTACATGGCGCGCCGGAAGCGGAAGGCCTCCTGCGGCGCCAGGACGCTGGTGGATGACTTCCGGTCCTTGTACCTGCGGACAATTGAATATTTAAAGGAGAAAGCAGTCAAGGGATAATACATACCATTTGCTAAAGAGGATCTCCAGTCGATGAACGATGGCGGCGTTCCGCCGAAGCCCCGCCTTCTCAGCTGCAGCTACAACCGTCCTGCCGGAATCAACGTCACCGCGCGCCGGAGCGCCAGCTTCGTCTGCGACCTGGTCCTGAGCTTCGTCTGATGGGGTATAGCGCAGCCGTTCTAGTGCATGAGGCAGCGCAGGGCCGATGAAGCTGCGAGCCACGGCGGTGGTAATGGAATCCGACTGTCCGGTGAATACTGCACGCAGCGATTTGCAGACAAGAGTCACGGCGTCAAGAGTCTCGAAGTCGGGACAGAGGGCGAGGATTAGCAGAACGACATCGTCGTCGAGGGGTAGAGAGTTTCGTTTACGCATGAGAGTAGAAAGCAACCAGTGCTCGCTTGCCTTGTCGCCACCGACATCATTGATTCAATGGCCGCATTGATCTCGACAACGTCTTCCTTCTTCAAGTTCTTGGCAATGACTTGCGCCTTCTGTTTCACGGAGCTGCCACGGACCGAGGCTCCGCGCACCGCAGGAGTTAATTAGAGTTAGTTAGCCTGGAAAGTGATCCTTCCGGGTGATCATCGATATCCCCAGTGAGAACACACCAGGTATGCTCTGACTCAAATGTGCTCAAAGGTGGTCTATGTGGGGCTGGGTAAAAGTGCCGCGCCTGACGCGGCCCTGACGCGGCACTGCCGCGGCACTGCCGCGCATTGACGCGGCGGTGGCTGTGTTATTGCCGCGGCGCTGCCGCACAGCGTCTAACTCAGTCCACAAAGGTTCCTCGGTCCTGAATTATGTTCGCGCACGCTTTTCTGGTTGCAATACATAGTTTAGACACAAAAAACCCATAGTTGAAATTTCACTAGTCGGGCTTAGTCGGACCCATGTAAACTATGAGGGTCCAAATGCACATTTAATCGGCCGCAACTTTTTTTGGTCTCCGCAACTTTTTTATCGTGTTTTATCACTCTGCCGCAAGTTTTCCAGGCTGTTTGGGCCGGACGAAAATAGTTGCGGGAACATGACCTTCCGCAACTTTCTTTTCCGTTCAGTGCCGCAACTTTTTTTTTTTTGTGCTCCGCAACTTTTTCTCATTGAACGCGGATATAAAAATCCGACCTCTCAGTCTCATTGGATACCAGCGAAACATCTCCAATGGCGCGCCAGGCGCGCCTGCACGTTCAAGTCCGGCCCGATCACCGAACCGCCAAATAGGACCATACGCGTCTGGCTTCCTGCCTCCATCTGCGTACCATGCCACGCTCACCGTATTTACTACTCGTTCCCACGCTGTTTGGATCAGCGAAGTGCTTTTGCTGGTAATCATGATCAGTATGTTCATATCCCCCTTCACCTGTGTATCAGTGCTGTTCGGGCTTCTCGGCCATCGGCGTCATCCCGTTTGCGTTCGGAGTTGGTGTATTTCACATTGATGCAGTTGTTCCGACCTTCAAGGCACTCTTTTCTCCTCTCGCATTACCCTGTAGTCCATGGACAAATCACCTCTACTAAATTCGCTAGAAAGATGCCTGAGCTGTAACTCAGTCCTTTTGTCGACCTCTACCCACACAGGGCATATCTCCACTCTAGGGAGTTGCAGTAGGAAAGCTTGTCTGCTTCAGTACGAGCCAAGAGGAGAACAGAGCGGCGCGCCGAGGACGGCCGGCAAACACGACCATGTGCGGTCGTGTTCACCAGTTCGGTGATCGGGCCGAATATCGTGGGGAGCGAGACGTGACTGAGGTCCTATTGGGCCGTATTCATATCTGCCGACCTGTCTTAAGCGACTCAACGCAACTCTCCGCGGCTAATGAAAACAAGTTACAAAACTTGAAAAAAAAAAGTTGCGGGAGGTCATGTTCCCGCAACTATTTTCGTCCGGCCCAAACGGCCTGGAAAACTTGCGGCAGGGTGATAAAAGACGATAAAAATTTTGCGGAGACCAAAAAAAGTTGCGGCCGATTAAATGTGCATTTGGACCCTCATACTGTACATACTTGTAGGGGAGCAACACCCCGAGGACCGTGACATGGCCGTTGCCTTTTTGTTAGGCAACGACCCCCACCGTGAGCGTGACCGTTGCTCAAAGAGGCAACACCAACTAATTATTTCCCCCCAATTATCACGTTCCAGGCAGTACAAAATGGATCTCTGCTATTCACCAGCTGTGATTGATAATTTGCAAGTATTTCTGATGTTTTAACCGGCCCTGAGGATGTCCCCGGATTTTTTTTTGGACATGTCACGATTTTTTTGAGGCAACAGCGCCCATCGTGACAGTGACCCAGTGAAAAAAGCCAACGCAACGGGCCTGCAGTGACCGTGACCGTTGCTCCCCTACAAGTATGTACAGTAGTAAACTGCCGCACACTTTCTGAAACTGTCAAATATCCTGCCTATGGGCGTGAATCCAGGTCAAACCGTGTTGTTCAGTTCAGATATGTTTTGTAGTCCGGTACCCGGCTACAGTAAGGGGGAGCTCGCTCCATTCCAATCCTTGTATTGGCAAAGTACCAGAAGTTCGTTTATTCATGAATAAAAAAACTGCGCGCAAAGGCCTGGGGCTCCATTTTTACGGCTCACTCAGATCTTTTGCTGGACCCGTTTTGGGATGTCAAATCTACTGTATGTCAGCAGGACCATTGCAGAGGAAGGCTGGACTTCAGCCCCCGAAATAGCCGGTTTGTGAATCGATTAGGTAAGTGAGGTTGCAATTAGGTGTATTCTAGGGGATTTTTCCTTGCATGTGTTCCAGCCTTCTGGACACGATGCCTGTGTAGACTGAGAATAAGTGTCGGCTTTGTACCAGCAATTCAGTTGAAGCCGAGGAAAACTACAGGTGAACACATTCGAATTCGAACGGCAATGGGAAGGAAGCACCTCCTATTCGGGGCTCAGAAAAAGCCAACAAAAAAGCTCATGGATCAACCAAAGCATTTCCTTGGCACCTTAGAGGCACCCTGCCGACCAAAATCACGCCTGGCCAAGCGGCGCCCCGAGTTTAATTGAGGCATTACATTATTTAATATTTTATCGGCTCGCACGGCTGGTCACGCGGAAAACACAAACACGACCAAAGACGTGCATAGACCACGTGACACGACATTTGGATCCCCTGCATGATCGGGATCGCAAGCTCCCCCAATAAATTGTTCAGACCCCAAAAATACTATCCTGACTTTAATTAGGGCTGAGACCACTGCGCCGGATTGATTTGTAGTGCCAACTTGAAGCACGACATGGTGACTAATGGTTAAATAGCTGCACCACTGCTGCTAAGACTAAATGATGGATCTGTGTACCTATAGCTTGAATCTACAGATCAAACTTACCACATTGAATTCTCTGCTCGGTGAATTTGTGGAAATCAGTCGGAGTGGAACGTGGACTGACTGCAAATTGTGGTCCCCAAATCAATAGTCGGAGGGATATGACGCACTTCGAGTGTGGCTTACTGCCTCTCCATACATAACTCTAGAAGGCTGACAACTTGTCAACACCTCATGGAATTCGGGGAGAAAATGTAAAACTCAGGCCTCAGGCGATGACAATATAGATAGACGTGATGCCGCGCCGCTGATGTACTGCACACTGCCGCATATTTTCAAATAGGCCTAACGACTTGAGGTCCGTATCAAGTCTGCGTGCCATGAAGGCTTAGATTCAACATTCTTTGAACTCATCCATTGGTGCTGAAGATAATCATTATAGTTCACGCGTTCCGTATATGAAGGGTAAGTTGATGTTGCACTACTGCGGAGCGTGTAACTCTTCCTAAATCATTCTCCGGCCTTCAATTCAAGTCCTTGGGGTGATATCGGTTTTGTCTCAGTTGTAACAATATATCGACTACAGAAGTCTGGTGGCAGTGCTCAACTGCCAACCTCCAGCCCATAATGTAACCAACCAGCCCCTTTCAATACCTCCCGCAATCACTAGGAATTAATTATGCGCTGCAATTCATGTACATTTTAGGTGCTGGGTAGATACCGCGGCACTGCAACATTGCACTCTACAAAATTCTGTGAGCCTGAAATTAACTGCGGGAAATTATTGTCAACCTCAATAACAAAGACTCCTATAAAGCTCTGCCATGTTGGTTGCGGATATTTTGCGAGATTTAGGCGGTGTCTCGGGTTTTCGGTGTGGATTGAGGGTGCAATGAAGAAGACTTCGTGCTGATTTCCATGGTTCAAGCTCATCGCATCGCTCACGGAGCATGATATTACCAGAGTTGTGAGCCCGGTATAACCGGGAGCTATACCCAGAGCCCCCGCTTGGTTCTCAGTGTATTTATATTGAATTTCGTACTCACCATACTCGTTACAACTCATTTTCTAAATCATCTAGCTCTTAACTTGTAGTTGAACTTAAAGGAGCCCCGGAATGAGTGACGACTAAAGTCTGGTTGATCTTACCCTCCCATAAATCCTCGCAGAGTCTCCTGTCCGGGCACCTGTGAGTCCTATTCAACATACCACTTCACTGCAAGGACTTTGAAGGAAGGTCCAGAGTAACAAAGGAACGAGGCTGCGATTCAGCGCAGTAGGTATGAGAAATCGACGTGAGAATGAGGCAGCTCAGGATACATAATTTAGAACTTACCTCACATCGAATCGCCTTTGCGGAGAGTTCAAAGCATTCCCTGTATCATATAAGCACAATAAATCCTCATTTGGATTCTTTTTACATCGGGTCAATTCCTTGTCCAGTTGGAGTTGATTCTCTTGGTTCTACAGCAAATGCAAGTCCACAGACATCAGCAAGAGACTAATGCACAGAGGTGGTCCGCAGATACCCCGCGTTGACACATACAGTATTGAACCGGCAATGGTTCAAACCACTAAATTACTTGTGTGGTTCTTCAAACCAAAGCCACAGAATTTTCAGTGTACATTTCACTTGGGATAGAAATGCTTTGGGAGCCTGAATACATGCCATAGCAGCTGTTGGAAAGCAGATAAATGGGGCGCGGGACTCTGCCGCGTCACTTTACCCGGTGGCTGTGTTGACGCGGCACTGCCGCGCATGGGCATGAGTTTCAAGTGTTGAGTAAATCATTCTAAAGGGTCCACAGAGCATCCTAGCAGTCATTTCTATGTTGTATTTGGTCTCCTGTACCATTGTGGGAGAGGAATTCCAATGTTCTGCTATGTTTGTTGATTTTTTACATGCCAAACCTTGCATTCAAAGTTTAAACCACATTAAGTAGTCTTTGAATGCTTAAATCTACTCTACAAGTGGATTCTCACGTGTCCCGAAGTCGGTTAGTCAGGCTTGGTTGGTCTTAGTTGGGCTTAGTTAGGCTTAGGCATTGCCGCGTCAGTGCCGCGGCAGTGCGCGGCAGCCGCGGCAATTTCTCCTGGCCCGAGCCAAGTGCATACGGAATTGATCTTGCAGAGGGTGTGCCTGCTAAGGGAGGGGCGACGAAAGGGAGGAACGAAAAACCAGAAAAGGAGAAGGAGAGCGATGCGGAGAAGAAGAGGAAGGCCCAAAAAAGAAACAGCACACGAAACTGAGAGGTGTGAATCGTGGTGCAGCGGGGGGAAAATTTGATGTCGTGTTTGTGAAGGACACACCTCCTCTGGACTCAGAGGCTGCAGACGAGGGGCTTCTCGTGTTTACGCAGACAGGAGAATGCTGGCGAATGGTTCTCACAGCGGTCTACGGCAACAAGGCTCCGAGTAAGCCACTGGATTCTCCAGAAATTACAAAGACTTACAGAGCACCTAGTTCCTACTGTTCCATGTTGCGACATATGCTGTCCGGACCTCCTCAATCTTACCCGGCTGGAAAACCGCCAGCAGTCACGTGTCAGTCCGCCATCAAGCGAGGAGAGATCAACAGGGACGTACAAATGGAGTTGCACAAATGGCGGGTCCAAATCAGAGACCGAGACTATCCAACCGCGTTATCTATCCAACCGTGTTATATTTAGCCTCGGCTGTCCTGCGCGATGAAACCATTGCGCTCCTCGCATCTGTGGGGCCCTTCACGTCAAAGAAGCATCTGGAGATCGTCCTCGCTGGCCAGTGGACGTGGTGGGAAGAATATGGGGAGGAGCTCTATGGGTGTCTAGCAGCACAGACGATACCACCGATGGAGCCGCTCCCAAAGAAGTCCAGAGGGAAAAAACGTGCAGCCCAGGAAAGCCAGCCCGAAGCTCCAATTACGTCGTCCAGACCTCGCCACCTCGATGGGCCGACAATTGCCGCAAACCCCGCGGCCGATGTTTCGTCGGTGCCAGTGGCCAGCAGCTCTACAGTTCCTGGCAGTTCTGCACCAGCTGCCAGTGGTCCGGTGCGCAAGACACACCAGAAAGCCCCGATAAGGTCGAAAGAGGAAATCACGCGGCTCAACACGGCGGCTTTCCAGGCGGACTCTAGCAGTACCACAACTTTCTTTAGTACATTCAATAGCCTACAGCCACCCCAGAAGACCAAGAATACATCCTAGACATCATTGTGAGTAATTGAGGACTTCCCCAGGTTCCCAGAGATGAGAGGTGAAGCCAAGAAGCAGAAAATGGTCACAAAATCTCGGAAAACAAGTCAGTTGCGTTCGACTTAGAATTCAAAAATAAGCATGTTTCCCTATAGGACTTTTGACACTTTTTTTCAAGGTAAACGACGAAATATTTCTAAGTGCTGCCTCTGATTTGGCGTGCCCACCAAATAAGGCAACCAGAGCTCCCAGCCGCTTTGCAACGTGATTAGCGCAGCCATGTGCGAAGTGGATGGTCACGAGCCTAGGAGATGAGGAAGTAGAACGCGGATAGAGAGTCCACGTAAGCCTTCGGCCAACCAGCGCGGATTATCTCTGTGAGAAAGCGGGTTTTTCCCAGATCGAAATCGCGCCATGACAGTTGGTCGTCTCTGACCATGTTCTTGCGGGCTGTCGAGGAGGGTTCTGTTTCAACGGTGAGCTGGTTATCGTCAGACTGGCTGACCTAACCGAGGCAAAATTGTCACTCGAAGACATGGTAGCAGCTGCGGCCTCAGCTAGGCCTTGGGGAGTGAAAGGGTATATAGGACACAATATTCCATTTTGTCCAGTTTTTTCTGTGCAAATGGGGAGATTCAGCCCTCAATGAACGATACGGGATACGGTCACCTTCCGGGGGACAAATCAGCAGGTCCGAGGTCTCGGCATGGTTTATATCACTGAAATTCACTCACAGCAGATGATCACAAGCAAATCCGAACTGTCATGGGGTACCCCGGCATGATTCAAGGGAGTCTGCCAAGATACGGCTGGATACGGACATGGTCACATATATGTACGGCTTCACCGGCATGTACCCAGACGGCTCACGGTACGTGCACCTTACGTATGTACGTACCGTATGTATGACCGTAAGCCATACATATGGTGTGATTCCCGACCACAGTGGTATCGTCATCAAAGCAGAGCTCTTCGACTTCAGCACATGTGTAGCTTCTTAGCTAGCTGCTTGGGCATTGCACTAGCTCTCATATGGACATGTAACAGCCTATAACATGGTACAAGAACACACAAGTAGAGTGTTTACATGTCTGGTCCTTTAGCCAGCTTATCACCATGGGACGATCTTAGTGAATCCCCTGAGTCCTATTGGCCATGTGCCAGCTCTATGAGTCAGAGCTCTCCTTGCTGCATGATCAGTTTGAGGATATTGATTGATCAGATAGAATCCTCTGGATTGGTGTCTTCTTTGTCTGGTGCTTGTCTCGAGCTTAAGAGCGTAAGTCTTCAATGTCTATGCTGTGATTACCCATAGACACTTTCCCCATTTCCATAGCCAGTCTGGTTGTTGTGTCAAACCTAAGTGCCAGTGGCATCACAATTTGATGTTAACCGGCACAGCCATCCTGATCTGTGGACATGCTCGGCCGACGGCAACACACTTTGGCTGTGTCTATTTACAGAAGTCTCACCCATCCAAGGGTCTGGACCTATGATTTGACTTGTTGTGCTGTTCTCGAGAAGAGACACAATAGTGAACAATCTCGAAGTTGGCCGTTTGGAGAGGCCTCAGTCGCCTGCACACAATGTCATGTGTTCCTTCCCACCCCCTTTGATACTAGTCTAGCATTCAGCTCATCCGCATGCACACAGGTCCTGATATAAGGTAGTTAGTTCTGTTCTCAGTAAGTTGTACTTTGGCCCCAAGTCGAGGTACCGCCATAGGATCATGCCAATGGAGAACCTAAGCTTTGTGACTACTAAGCTACTTGTTTGGAGCTCCCCATGGCTTCTATAGAATAGAGAGTGCATGCTTTACAAGGATAAAGATGTGAGATACAATAATACAACTGTGGTTTTTACACAGCTTATCAGTGAATGAAACGGAGCGAATCATTGCAATCCGGTTAGTCAAAAAGAAGAAGAAGAAAACAGCCCAGCACTCAAGGATAGGTTTATCAGTGATGTAAGCCTCAAAATACTTACCACTGAAGCACAACAAGTCAGGACTGGAGGGTTGCCTAAATATCTTTTCCTTGTTCTCGCCATGGTCAGCATGATTTATTTAAGATCTAATGAGTACTCATAATTTTGTATGGCTACGGAATGTCTGCCTCGTAACATGTGATGATTATTGTATTGTACAAGATTTTTATTGCAAACAGTGGATAGATGTGCATGGTATGTGTTAACTGAAAGAGACATGGAATAACATATCCTGAGTAAACTATCTAAACATCAGACTAAATCAGTACATCACAATTCAGTTGCATAAGCAGAAACGCACCTAATTCACAAGTTCAATATCTGGAAGAAGACTGGTATCTGCACCCTTGTCGATGAGGAGCTGAACCACAATTTCATCTCCATTCAACGAGGCAGCCTGCAGTGCATTCGCCGAACGACCTCCCTGGTCATTCACATCTGCACCCTTGTCAATGAGGAGCTCAACCACAGTTTCATGTCCATTTAACGAGGCAGCCTGCAGTGCATTCCCATATTGTTCTCCCTGGGCATTCACATCTGCACCCTTGTTGATGAGGAGCTGAACCACAGTTTCATGTCCATTGTACGAGGCAGCCTGCAGTGCATTCTCAAAATGTCCTCCCTGGGCATTCACATCTGCACCCTTGTCGATGAGGAGCTGAACCATCTGACTGTGGCCACTATATGAGGCTGCATATAATGCCTGATCAGTGGCCCCAGTGGCTATCTCCACCTGAGCCAATAGGTCTGCAGCCATTATTTCCAAGTTGCATGTTGCTGCTATCCACAAAGCACTGAAATACTCATTCTTTTCTCCGAAATATTCATGATGATCCCAAAGGGCCACACCCTGCCAGATATTAGAATCTTTCCATTTGCAGGCTTCAACGGTTGAGAAAAAGATTATCTTGTTCCAGAGCTCCAGCTCAGGCTTCCCTTTAGCATGTAGGAGACAATATTGGGCATATTCAAGGAATGGATGTTTAGGAATCAGACCTCTCTGCTCTTTCCGGGATCTTGGCAGAGTTTCCAATTCCTTGAAGGAGAGATATGTTAAACATGTGGACACAATTTTGGTTTGAGCAAATGGAAATTGATCTGACTGGATGTTGTCCAAGTAGCCTTGTGCAGTGTAATGAATGAGGCGGACCACAGACAGTGTCTCGTCAACAATGATCAGGCCAGCACAAACAGATAAGATCATGCTTATGTCCAGAAGATTGTCAACATCCAGAAAAGTAGAGTCCTCTTCAATTGCTAAGGCCTCCTGTAATTCAGAGACAGATAGTGGCCGCTTTGCATTTGCAACCCAGGTTAGGGCTAGCAGGCCGAGTTCCCTGTCCTCAACCCGCTGTAGCTTGATGCGCTCTATTGCTTCATCATAGGTCTTCTGCAAATCTGTTGGTAGATGTTGCAGAGCCTCTTTGACACCTTTGATAGCATTCTTGGAAGCCAGAGATTCAATGTGAAGTTTTGCAAGCAGAAACCTGTCCACATCAAAATTTAAATATATTGAAGCACCAAAACAAATACTTACATTCCCTTGCAATTGGCAACAATTTTGGACTGGATGTCTTCCTGCAAGTCTGGACGAGCTTTGACGTGTCTTGAAAGACGAGGTGATTGTTTAATCTGCGTGCTCAGATATCTGCAGATATCATCATCTGTTGCCTGGATCTCCAAGATCTGAAACTCTGGAAGGACAGAATTCAAATCAATGTGGGGCCGAGAGGTCATCATGATATTAACTTTGGGACCTAGTTTAACCAGATATTGGAGGAAAGGATAGCGGAGATCCTCCGGGTATTCATCCAGTGCATCAAGAATGAAATAAACCTTTGGATATTGGGTGATAGCAAAGTTCAATGCTTTGCGGAATTCATCGAGATGGGGCCGAGTTTTTCGTTGAAAGTGATAGTCATACAATGCATCCACTGCAAGGGGCATGAATTTCTCCAACATGAGCTGTTTCCACAAAGCACCAAGAAGGTTCACAAGTGTCTGAGTCTGTGTTTCTTTGTGATTGAGATAGATGCAAGCCAGCCCAATGGTGTCCTTCCGAGCTTGAACCTCCAGATGATTGAATACCAGAGATCTATGGCACCCCATATTGTGAGCTATTTGCACTCTCTGAGAGTATGAATACACACGCGAGGACCGTCTTTCCAGCACCAGCTGTGTTTCAAACCAATCAACGGGAAATCAGAACAATAGAGAATATTACCTACGCATTCCTGGGCACCACAGTATTTTTCCGGACCCAGATTCCCAATCCTGAAACTGGCCATCTGCCAGGAGCCATTCACTAGTCCCAGGCTGTAAGGTGCTGAACACATCCACCTGCTGTTGCAGGAATTCCAATGGTGATACCCAATCAAAAATTGCTTGTCGCTTCTCAGCTTTTCAATGTTGAGTGCAGATTCATATAATGAGGCCGAAACATACTACTAATGTGCTCTCTTTGCTGTTGGGCCGCATCCTTGACTGAACGCAGGATATCTGACCGGTGTCAGTA
This sequence comes from Mycena vulgaris, assembly GCA_029204335.1. Lineage (NCBI taxonomy): Eukaryota > Fungi > Basidiomycota > Agaricomycetes > Agaricales > Mycenaceae > Mycena > Mycena vulgaris. The sequence goes on along the minus strand of JARGYA010000193.1, from coordinate 162,293 downwards.
AGTAGTCTCTTCAGTTAGGAACCAGTTATTACTCACCCGCCTGGTTGGAAATCTGCTTTAGGCTCAAATCCCTGGCATAGAAGTATATGTACATAGACGAGCTGAAACATAATGTGAAAATATACCAGATACCCATGGTCAACCAAACATTGATCAAGACCTTGATGCGCTCCAGCTCCTCGAGATAGCCAACTGCTTCCTTCTTGCTCCAAAGAGTCCAAGTAATTTTCCTAGTGAATTTTGACATGTCATCGCGAGGGCCCAACTTCTTGGTGAACTCTTTCATTGTAGTCTCGAATATCTTCAAAGGGGCTGTCATTTGCTGAAAAGCCTCGCTGGATGGGTTGTCGACCAAACGCTTGAGAAGCTCCGCAAGAAGCGGCCTGAGACCTTCCATCTCCACGAGTAGCTTCTGCTGCTCTTTCGGTGCATCCCGGAAGTCCTTTAGGAATTCACGGGCCTTCAGCGCTGTATCGACCAGCTGGATAATGCTAGCAACGGTGCCTAGTGCTTCAGCCATGAGGGGGAAAAGGGAGAGAGGATAGCTGTAGAAGCCGCCGAAGTCAAAGATCGAGGATGTACGGTCGACCATGTGGTCCGCAAGCCTCGGAACATCCGGCCGCTATCAAGCTGTTCTAAATTTCGCGGGCGTCTCTTGATTAAGATCATAGCAAACGACAGCCTCAACGTTCCATCTTGTGTTCCGACCATCTCATTCTAGCCAAGAGAGGCAATGATTACACTGATGATGTACGATTCTTTGTCCCAGATTAAAACAAAGTACATATTGATCAAGGCACGGCGAGTATATGAGTACAATAATAGTACGCGCGGGTCATTCCCCTGACAGCAACACATGCATCCCACAGCACCGGTGCACGCCCGACGGCGAACTTCCTGTGACTAGGATAGAATGATAGACGCGTAAACGGCCCAGCGAAGAAGGGAACGATGGAAGACGGCGCCCCCAAATCGACCGGAGCACGATGCAGCAGCATGGACCCCGCCTTCCCGCGCACCCGACGTGTTCCGCGCCCAATTCCATCCCGGGGACGCGCCGGGGTACAGGTCCGCGGTGCGCGAAGCTTCGCCGCACTGCCGCGTGAGCGCTAGAGTGCCACAGCGCCTAGCGCTATTTACAGCTTTACGGCCCAGCAAGGCCTATCGTCCCGCTCCCCAATCGGTCTCGAATCGGCGCTGCTGACGCCTTACGGAACGCTATCCTCTAGCGCCAATCTAGCGCAGTGCCCCCGCGCGCGCCAGGCCTGCAACGCACCGTTGCTCGAGCGCGCATGGCGCTGCGACCGACGCTGCCTCCCGCGCTGCGCTGCGACGGTGCAAAACCAGCTGGACGACAGCATGGGTTTCCTGCTTGACCCGGGTGCGGTGCAGCTAGCGCAGCAGCTGTGACAGCGGGCGTACACGCCGCCAACCGCGGTCCTCCGAGTCGCGTCCGCGTCCGCGTGCGTCGGGTGCGGTTCCCTGCCTGCACAGCGGAACACCCTGCGGCCGCTCCCGAGCATACCGAGGGCGTTGAATGCGCTCTTGGATACCCGTGCACTGCGCACCGCCGCACCATATGACGGACGGGCCGCGCGCGCGCTCGTAGACAGAATCACACCGCACCATCGGCACTCGCTCGGCCTGGTGGCCGCGGTGTTCGTCGGCGGATTTGGAAAATGGGTGCGGAACCGAATGAGCGGGAAGAAGGGTGAAAGAAAGATGAAAGAAGGAGAATGAAAACGAGGCGGGGAAGCCTGAAGGAAGGACGATAGAAATGGGAGAGCACGAACAAATGGGGAGGGAGGGAGGGAGGGTACGAGGACGTGGAGGTAAATAGAATCGAATGATCGTCAAGGAAGAGGGGAAGGGTGCGAAGGGGAGGAGGAATAAACGCCGGGCTAAACGAATAGCGGGAAGAGAATGTATTTGCAAGATAGAGACAGGACGAGGAGGTCTAGTACAAGTACGAGAAAAGTCAAGGGAGGGGAGCATACCCGGGTTCCCGACCTGTAACCCAAACACGCACGCATCAGCACGAAAGAGCAGAGGCCGGAGGTACGGCGGACGCACTCACCCTGGCCCTCGTCATCATCGGATTCGGCGGTGGCGCGCAGACCTGACCTCCGCCATCAGCCCGCACACACGCCCATCGCGGGTTCTCTCGTCACTGCTAGTGATGTGCTTGGCTTGGCTTCAAGCCAAAAAGCCAAAAAGCCAAAGCCCTGGCTTTGCAAAGCCAAGCCAAGCCAAATTCTTGGCTTCAGGGGGGCTTTGGCTTTGGCTTGAGGTTGGTGAAGCCAAAAGCCATGGCTCGAAGCCAGGGCTTGGACCGGCTAAATTTAGTCGTTCCGGGTGATCCGACCTGTCAATAGTTTGCTGTGCTGCGCTCTCTCCACCACATCGACATCCGTGTTTATTGGTTATGGCGCTCGTGTTTTTCGGGCTCTCCTTTGCCCGAGTAAATAGCACGCCACGAGCACACCATTTGTTAGAGGTATAAAAAATGTGACATGCTGTGACAGGACGCGTTAACACTTCCTTCTCCCACCATGTCCCGCGGCACGCGCGATAATCCTGATCCTTCCCTCATTCTCAAGAGCAGCCGCCCTCGTGTTCTTTCCAACAGAGTTGCGGATCCCAAGAATGGTGAACCACTTGATAGCACCCACCAAGCCTTGGCCGACAAATCAAGTGAGTATTCTTGTATTGACGCGACGCGTCGACGCGTTCTGTTCTGACAGCGCGTCACATCTAGTCGCCAGTATCCTGGACCTCATTGCCCAAGTTGAGGCTCTATGTCCCACCCTCCCCGACACGGTTCCCAAAGGAACCAAGGATGATCGCATCGCGCACATCATCACTAATGTCGTCGGCCAGGACACCGGAGACGCCGCAAAATCATCAACATTTGTGCGGCGTATGGACCTTCTGTTTGGAACTGGTGTGCGCGACACCGACGGCCGAATGCTCCTCATCCGACGTGGCCCCTGGGGAATCCTCTTCGTTATCAAGTATTTCCGACAAATCGACTGGAAGTCCGATGGGATCTCTCTGGTTGCTGCGACGCTAAATTTGACGCAATTATTGGAAGAAATGCAGTATTTATGGTGCGCCAACTATATCTGATCTCGGTGGCTATCATTAAATTTGCCAGTGCAAATCCAGATGCCGCGCCGTCACAAGCATCCCCACCTCCGGATTCCGGAGGTGCGACATCAGGCCCGACGTCGCCAACGGGGTCAAAGCGCGGTGCTAGTGCCGCGCTGAGTGACAACGAGGATGTTTTGCCGCCGAAGAAGATCAGATCTAGTGCGTTAACAGTTATTGAGGCATCCGTAAATCTGATTTCACCCAGCGCGGCATGGGTCCGTGACCTTGGAAGATGCCGATGATTCTGACGACGAGGACGAGGATGAACCATCCCCGGCGGCGAGAACCAAGCACAAGTGTTCGTCGTCCTTCACTTGCATTCCTTTTCTCACCAATTTCACAGCCAAGAACAATACAGTCATTATCAGTGATGATTCAGATGATAATTCAGAACACGAGCCGAAGCCACGAAAGTCGGGTAAGCACCCTCTACCTAGAGGGTACCGGCATACTCATATAGCATTTATTTCAGCATCCAGGGCGACCCGTGTAACAAAGCAGGGTATATTTCGATACATTCCAGATTATTCTATGCTGAGTAATCCTACAGGTGATAGACGTCGTGCCAGCAAAAGTTTCCCCGCGGCCAAGAGCTCCAATTCTGATCCAACCGCGCTTGGCGAGGACGGGATGCTTCTCGACATCGAGGTCCAACCATTGATCCCCACCGCCGAACCTAAAATGGATGCAACGGCCGACATTAAACAGTTCTTTGGCGAGCAATTTATGGCCACGGGACGGCGTGGTGGTGCGCCGAAACTGCATCGTAAGTGCAAGACTTGCGGGTGAGTGCCATTTCTTCCAATAATTATTCCGGCCTCAACTTTTCCAGCGACGTAATAGTGGCGGATGCCTCAACGAACCGACGCCACTTGGGGAAACATGCTGTCAGTTTTTTCTCTCCGCTCTTCCAACCAGGTTGATGTATGCCTAAACATAGACAACCTATCGCATGTGGGCAAAAAAGAATAACTTCGAATCGAAGCTCGAAGAAGACATCCAAGCGCGTAAGAAGGCTGCTGCCGATGCAGCGGAAGCGGCAAAGAAGCTTCAGCAGAAGACCCTTGACCCGCATCTCAGAGAAAAGCTCGAGCGCGTGGTCCCATATAGTGACACACTGTTTCGAGACGTCGCATTGGAATGGCTCATTGCGACCGATCAAGTACGTGTGTTTTTTCCTTATGCTTCGTAAAGCCTCACACGGATCGGGGATTAGCCTATCGACGCCTTGAATCATCCCAAATTCAAGGAAATGATCGACGTTGCCGCCCGTGCCCACAACGGCGTGAGAATCCCGGGACGCAAAGCAACAAGGGAAGAGATAATGGAGCTGTTCCAACGACAGATGGAAAACTTGCGAGTGCGCATTAATGTCAGTATTACATATTTTATTTAAACATGTATTGAACCCCTATGCTCTACAGAGTGACAAGGTCACTGGCGAGATTTCCATCACCTGTGACGCCTGGCAAGCGAACAATGTTGATGGCTACTTCGTCGTCACCGGGCACTGGCTCGAGGAGACATCACCCGGCGTGTGGAAGCTCCAAGAAGCCATTCTCGGCTTCACGCGACTCAACAACGCACATCATGGGGTGCGCCTGGGTCAAGCACTGTTCAAAATCGTCAAGCGACTCGGGATCGAACGCCGGGTAATTTCTCTGTCTTTCTTCCCTCGCTCTCAGGCTCATACGACTCGCAGATTGGATATGTTACTTGCGACAACGCTACCAACAACGGAACCATGCTAGTTGAGTTTGCTCGACTCATCAAGGCCGCCACTGGGCGTCTATGGGATCCGGTTGAGCGGCGTATCAAGTGCGTACCCGTACCCCTCCCTGTACACTACTCAAATTGGTTTTTCAGTTGTCTCGCGCACGTAATCAACCTCGCGACACAAAAACTCATCTCGACGTATAGCAAATCTCCTCACTTCAGTGCGCACGATCCCACGGCTCATATTCCGGATACGTCCGAAGTGCTCCGGGACGAAATCGGACTTGTACGTGCGATTGCAGTCAAGGTTCTACCATTCTTTTACACGCGCTCCAAAGACTCATTTATCATGTTTAGGAGCGCTCTTCCTCCAAACGTAAAGACCTGTTCAAACGCATCCAGCTCCGCCACATCACAGATCCCGCTGATACTGCGAAGCAAATGGTACTCGAAATGAAGGTCCGATGGTCTTCGACCTATGCGATGCTCGATCGTGGGTTCAAGTTGAAAGAGGTGATGTCTTGCTCTCGTCGTATCCTCTCAGCGCTGCTAATGTTCCAGTCAGGATGTTGATGCCTTCGTCTTCGAAATTGCAATGGACGAGAGCGGGGGAAAAGCGCAAGAAACTGGCCGAGTTACAGCTGTCTGATGAGGAATGGACCCGTGTGGATTTATTCTTAAACTTACTAGCAGTATGTTTCACGCCGTCTCTTTATTTTTACTGACCCATTCACAGATCGCGGAGCACTCCCAACACAAGTTTTCGTCTGATCTCAAGTCCACGCTCCACCTGGCTCTCCCGGCGTTGGAGACTATGTACGCTGGCTGGGAAAAGAAAGCTGCGGACCCGTGTACGATGAGTTTGCGGAAGCGTTGAAAGCGGCGATGGCAAAGGTGGATGAATACTACCAGAAGACGTCAAATTCAAATGCGTACATGTTCGCGATGGGTTCGTTATCGTGCTAAAGGCTTCTATCATTGTCACTAATCTAATTCTCGGTCAGTTCTCGATCCCGTCAAGAAGCTCTCATATTTCGAGAAACACTGGCCGAAAGATCTACGGAAGGAGGCCGTGGAAAATATGGAGGAAACAGTAAGGCTCCGTTACTTGACCCGTTATGCGGATGATTAATATTCCACAGTTTAAGCAGCGTTACCTTCAACTCCGCGGCACTTCCTCCAGTGTGCCCCAGCCGACTAGAAAGCCGACCAACACGAAAATGCGACGGATGGTTGTCCTTGACGACGACGACGACACCACAGGCACCACAGAAATGCACCTAAACCCACTTAAACCCTGGCTTGACGAGTATAACCTTTATTTGACGGCTAGGGAAGTCGTTCCCCCCGGAACGGATGCCATTCAGTGGTGGGGTGTACGTCTCAATTTTAATCTTCACTGCCGCTACGTGCCTAATTTATTCGTCAGATGAATGCTCAACGTTATCCGGTGTGGGCATCGCTTGCCCGTGACTACCTGGCTATCATGTCATCTTCGGTATCTAGCGAGCGGGCATTTTCCTCGGCTGGTATCACGATCAGCAAACGGCGCAACCGGTTGAAAGGTGATCTCGTTGAGGCGTTGCAAGTGCTTAAATGTATGATGAAACGTGAGCTTCTCTTTCGGCGGTCTGCTCTTGTGGATGAGGTGGACGACGAGGACGAAGACGAGGAACCGGAGGGAGAAGCGGCTGACGAGGAAGCAGCGTGGGACGGTATGCTGGAGGACGACCCGGGTAATTATGACCCGGACTACGACATAAAATGAATATTTATCATTTAGTTTATCTACTCTATTGCAAATTTTGTACATCGTGCGACAAATACATACAGAATTGACGACTGCAACTCGCATTGAGTAACAGCAGAGAATAGCAATTTTCTCTATGCAAAGCCAGGGCTTAAGCCAAAGCCAAGCCAAGCCAAGCCCTGCCTGAGGGCTTTGGCTTTGGCTTCAGATTCTTGAAGCCAAAGCCCGGTCAAGCCAAGCCAAAGCCCCGGCTCACAAGCCAAGCCAAGCCAAGAACATCACTAGTCACTGCGGCCTCGTCCCGCGCGCACAGGCAGCAAGACGTCGACGTACACCCCGATCAAGGCGCAGGTCCTCGAATGGAAGATGTGGGCGGGGGGTGCGGGATCAGACATCTAGTCGCTGCTGCTACGCGGGATACAGTGTCGGTCCCTGGAGACGACGTCGGCCCTTGCCCCCACGCCCGTACGCCGCTGCTGCTGAGGATCCAATGCACCGGCGTATCCGGAGCTGTACGCGCCTCCTGAGCAGCGCATGGCGAAGCAGCGCGCGCTCATGCCTAAGCTTACCTTGTCGATCGAGCGTGCGCAGGTCCCTGCATGGCGCGTTGGCCGGCAGATTTGAAGGGAAAGCCGCGGAGGGGGGAAACGAATGAGGGAGAAACGCGAGGGAAAGCGGAAGTGGAGGGGGCGGGAGAGGATGCGGGGCGGGGCCGATAAAGCATGGAGTGGAAGAAAAGCGACCTGTACGGCCCCTGTAAAAACACACGCGCATCACTGAAGGAACGAAGAGCAGCGGAGGGAGAGAGGGAAGGCACACCTGAATTCCCTCGTCGGGTCGTGTGCGCGCAGCACGTTGAGGAGGCACGCCAGGTGTGGGCACTCGACGCTCGGCGGCACTACACTGAAGCGCTCTCCGCGGTGTGTCTTTCTTGATTTCGGACTCGGTCGTCGCAGCTGACGAGCGCGCAGGAACGATACCGTCCAGTCAAGCCTCGCCGAAGTACGCTGGCCCGCCTCCTGCGCGGCGAGCTGCCATTGCCATTTGCTAATGTGCGGGCTACGGTGTCGGCCAAAGTCGCGACGTTTAGCTTAAGAGGTGCGCGTGATCTGAACTCCCACGACCCCTGGAAAGGGCAACTCGATCAGAGCCAATCAGAGCTGCGGCGAATGTGTTTGCGCACCTCAGTCTCAAACTCTCCTAATACTGAAGAGTACCTACATGCATTTCACTTTGAAAACAACATTTTGTAGCGTCCCCACTAGGATGGTGAGGCTGCCGGGCCGTTTGCCATCAGTTGACCTAATCCAGATCCAAGAGGATCACGTGCAGCGAGCGTCTCAGCTTGCTCCCAACCGCCATGCGCGCTGGAAACTCGCTGCCCCTCGACGACATAGTCGACCACATCTTCACATTGTGCCCAAACCTCGAGACCCTCGACGCTTTGCGTGGCGTCTGCAAAGCTCTCCATGCGGTGTTTAGCACGCATCCAAACTCGATCACGACCGCCGTAGCCCTAAGCCAACAACTTGGTAGGCCCCGTATTGCCCGAGGCACTCAGGTATCTTCGGTATCAACGGCGTGACGTGTCCCCCGACAGTCCCGAATTCTCTTGAGTAACTGGGCCATATCTCATCGGGGTGCGGGAGGAGGCTCTGCTGGCGAGCAACGCCGCGGTCGTCCATAGACTGGAGGCGATCTTCAGTCGATGGTGTGTTCTAGTTCGCGATTTTGTTATTTCCGTCATATCTGCATTTGCAGGTACAAAGACCGGAACTCGACGAGCGTTCTCGCCGCACAAGAAACCTACCGCTTCCGGCGTGCTATGCACCGTGTCATGATGTACACAAAACGCTTCAGTGTCTGTGATTATATCGAGGAAGAGGCCGGAAGAGTCGCCTAGCTCTCGCGCGACATGCAAAAGATCTGCGACGAGAGCCTCGCAATGCTATCCGAATATCCCGCCCCGGACCTGCGTGAAATTTACAGCGTCGTGATTTTTTCACGGCAGCTCATCGACTGGGTTCTTTAAGGCGATGCCAGAAGTAAGCCTCGACGTTTCTTAATTCCATTTCCCTCAAGTGACCCGAAGACAGCCGACCTCGAGGACCCGGACCAGTGCTATGATATCTGCATCGCCGCCGGGCCAGCACTCGTTCTCGCGAATTCCGAGAGGCACGATATGAATCTGATGGACGAACTCTGCCCGATGTACGACTCCTACGAGGATATACCACTGTTCGCCGGCTTCGTTTCGAGTCCGCTCGCACAGATTTGGGAGTCCCGCGAAGCTAAACCCCCGCCGGAGGACTATACGCATCTGAGCTCCATCCTGAACGTCGTCCCGGATGGCCTTGATTCATGTATGTACCGAGATTTCATTTGACCGTCTGCACAACCATTCAGATTCTCCAGGCCAGCAATGCGCGATGCCAGCCATATTGCCCCGAGTCTGGACGTCTGCGAGTGAGTTACCAAGGTAGCCCATCGCATCATGCTGATATGAATCTCGTCCGCGTCACGCAGCATGGGAGCACCTCAATGTAGACCCGCCGTCGGCAAGCTCCAGCTCAATCGCATCGAGACCGATGCAATGAACGCATTTTTCGGCCTTCGCGACGACTGGCCGGTGGCGATTAGCTCCCTCATTGGCGATATTTACCGCCACGTCGAGCGCCAGCCACGTTTCGTAGACTAGAAGGAGGACGCTCTGTGCTAGAACTGCCTCATGATGCTCATGAAAGCGCATCTGCATCTGTGGTTGTTCTGGAGGAGGGTGAAGGGTGAGTTTGGGTATCGGATGTTTTCGTCGGGTGCTAATGAATTTGTGCCGGGAGATGGGTTGGGTGGCGCCGGAGGACTGTTGGTGCGTTTAGACGCCGGTGCCTAAAAAAGCGCATAGCTAACTAACTCGAAATAGTGTGGCTACAACTGCAGCACGCAGGTGCGGAACACGCATCATGCAACAACCCAACCAAGAATGTGCGTGCATCCGCTGGTCCGTAGTTGTAGAAACTAATCCCTCGTAGCATCTGTGCGCACCCGCGAAATAGAGCCCCGTCAATCGGATGATTTGCTCCGCCAGGATCCCAATCTCTACTGTTCTCTTGGGCTCATATCCGCGTCGGAGCATTACCTTTATCTTTTTAACAAGTCTACGCCCTTTTGGATCGGAGGAGGACCAGTATCAGTATCATTCTTTACTTGTACGCCGATTGTGGGCAATATGAGAAAGAGAAGAATCAATTCCAGTCCAGCAAAATCTACGTCCGATGACTAAAACCAAGGTACGAGGAGATAGAGCGGAATGATAGGTACAGAGGAAGGCAGGAAATAAATAAGAATAAGGATAACACGGGGAACGGGAGGCTCTGAGTACACAAGATTCCATTCACGCATAAAGGCCTCCTGATCGAAGGGAGATTGGAGAGGATACGATGCAGTGTCGTAGTTGAAAGGGAAGACCGATGTGTCATTGAGTGATGGCTCGGTGTGACGGAGAGCTGTCGGCTAGATAAGATAGTCGGCGGCTAGTTCCGGCACAAGGTTCGTAAGGTTCGAAAGGTGTTGGTTGGTCGATCCAACGAGGTAAGTGGCGTAGTGATAGTATTGACCAAGGGAACTAACTATAGACAACAGGTTTATATATGAGGGGTAGCTAGGGGTTATAGTGAAACGTAGACCAGAGTAAGGGAGTGATCGGTATAGGGCGCGTCAGCGCCAAGTGTTAAACGATAGTGTGAATGTCATAGAGTAAAGTGAAATGGAAATAGAAAGAGTGGTATGTGAGTAATCGTACCGTTACATCCGCCCTCCAGGCCGACGAACCACGGCGGCCTCGAATTAGTCTTCCATCGCGTTCGGATCCGCGCCACCATTCCCGCTCGGGCCCGCCTGCGACCCATTCTCGGCGGGCTTGGCCTTCGCAGCCTCGGCGGCGTCCAAGAGAATCTGGCGTCTCCTCGCGAAGCTGGCTTTCGCCTCCTTCGTGTGTACGTCGGGCGCCGCGACCTCAAACTTGCGCTTCTTCTCCTGGCGCAACCAATAGTACTTCAGCTCGCGCTGTTGGTCGATGCGGAGGAGGCGCTCGGCGTTCTCGTAGTAAATCTGAGAAACAGGCGACATCGTCCTCGGCGATGTAGCGCTCGACGATCTCCGAGTCGAGCACGCCAAATGAGTCGGGATCGGCCGGAGTCCACTTGTCGTTCCAGACAATCGTGCCCGTGGCCTCGTTGACATAAGCCCAGCCGTAGCCCGAGTCGTCGTGGGCATTCATGTGCTCGGCGAAGTTGGCATAATAGGCGGGGACGAGAGCAGGGAAGGTGTCGCGAGTGCAGAGCTCGACGTTGTAGTCGGCAGTAGAGACGAATGGTGCGGGAGTCGATGAGCTCCTTGCCCAGTCCCGGGAAGTCGGAAATGAACGAGCGGCAGGACACGCGCTTCAGCGCGGAGTGCTGCTGGTTAAAGGCGACCCAGCGACTCGGGAGGGGAGGGTATCCGGCGGTAGGACTGAAGATATCGACAGTGTTAGAAGTCATGGTGCGAGGCAGGGGGGTGAGAAACTCCTCTAAGCGTTCGTCTGCTTTATATGCCCAAAATTGAGACATTATGGAGCCGACAAAGACCTCCTCTCCGTCGGCGGGAGGTTTCCCCGAGCCGTAAGGTAGCTCCTTAACTTCGGATAATCCCATAGCCTCCAGGTATTCCCCTAGAGCTCGCAGCTTCTTCGCCTGCTCGTAGGGCATCCAGCTCTTGTCGCTAGATTTCCACAGGACCTCGAACAGGGCCTTCGAGCGCCGGCCGTAATGACTGACAATCTTCTCGACGGCCCACTCGTTCGTTTCGTCGTCCAAGGAAATACCCAGTTGACACTCTAACCGTCCAGGGAATCGACGGTCGTCGTTGGGGACGTGAACGCGTAGCAGGGATGAATGAAACACCCCATGGATACCGCGTTGTTTCATATTTGCGGGTAAGTCCAACTCAAAAGACCCATTACCGAAGTCTCGAGTAATTGCGTATGGCCCAATGTATTTGGGAATCAATTTGCGCGCGAGGCCCTTCTCGAATGAAATGTTCTTGGATGATAAATATACCAAGTCACCATTGACAAACGGCGCGGGCTGGCGCTTGCGATTAGCGTTCCGCGTTTGTTTGACACGCGCAGCGAGCATGCTGTCGTGTGCGGCCATGATGGCTAGTCGTCGCTGCAACGCGAAGTTAGCGACGCCCGGGTACTCGCGGGTACGGTCCGAGTTCCACAATAAGGAACGCGGCATGCGCCCGGTGTTTAAGAAGAACGGGGAATAGCCCGTCGTTTCAGAACGCGCAGAATTCAGCGCGAACTCAATAGCTGGGAGTTTGCTCACCCAGTCCTTCTGCTTCGGCCCAATACATTGACGCAGCATTTGCGTAATAGTGCGGTTAGCGCGCTCCGTGCTTCCATCTGTCTCAGGGTGGTAGGCGCTTGACATTTTGAGCTTAACCCCGATGAGCTCGTGAAGACGTTTCCAGAAAATGCTGGTGAACAGCGAATCTCTGTCGCTCACGATAGACCTTGGAAGGCCGTGCAGTTTATAGATGTGCTCGAACATGAGTTCGGCCATCTGTCGAGCGGTGTAATTGATGCGGGTTGGAACTATATGTACCATACCTGTCAACAAGTCAATTACGACTGCCAATGAATTAAAAACCCCGTCCCGGTTTCTAGATTCGGGGAGTGGTCCAACAAAGTCCACTCCGACAGAGTCCCATGGCTCCAGAGGGGGACTCAGCGAGTGCAGAAGCCCGTAAGGCTTCTGATTGCTCGGTTTACTGCGCTTACACGTAGGGCAAGACTCACAGAAGCTACGTGTATCGTCCACCATTTCTTTCCACCAGAAATGATCTCGAAGGTAGTCCAGCGTCTTCCTTAGTCCCAAGTGAGCCAGGATGGAATGAGCCTCGGAGATAATAATCTCGCGAACGTTCCGGTCCCGGTAAGTCGTCTTGGGCACGCAGAGAACTCGGTGGTCAGAGTCCTTGAGGTATATAAGTCCGTCTTCTATCTCGAAGTTTCTAAAGTCTGTTGGAGTGTCCAAGATCCGCTTGAAGAAGGAGTCCTCGTGGTATGATCCAGTCAGAAGTTTAGCGAGATCAAGACCTTGCCAGCCCGAGTTGACGACGTTAAGCAGGGAATCATCCATGTTGTCAAACTCGCCAGGAATAGTGGGTCCAGCATCAGTCGAATTGCCGTCGGCTATGTTTGGTTCCGCGGATGGATCAATTGATTGATCGGAGACAAGCGACGTCGCTTCTCCTCTTCCGTCGGTTCCACCATCTCGACTCTCTGAGCCCTTCGACTTCAAAGGACTCGCGGCGCTCTCTGGCTTCGTTCTGCCTCGCGTAGAGGGTTTCGATTTGGGTTTTTGGTGTGTACCCCCGCCCTCATTTGGGGACGTACGGGAGTCTGACCCAAAGGTAGATCTTTCGTCAGCCGCCTTTGCGGCTCGGGCCATCGAACGCGTCACCCGGTCGGTGGTCATCGCCATCGCCTCCATCCCAGCAAATACAGGCATGGTAATGGAATCAAGGTCCAACTCGTTGTTGTTGATAACATCATGATAGGTGTATTCTGAACGTGCACGGACAGTGCCCGGTGCCTCGTTCGAGTAGATGCGCGAGAGTGCATCAGCGAGAACATTTTCTGTCCCAGGTATGTACTTGATATCAAAGTCAAAGCACGATATTTTCTCAATCCATCGCGCCTGGCGGCCTGACAGATTCTTTTGGTTCACGAGGTGAATCAAACCCTTATGGTCTGTCACCCAGGTGAATCGGCATCCCTGAAGGATGTCGCGATGGCGCAGCATCGCTTCAATTCCGGCGAGCATTTCAATCTCGTGTACCGGGTAATTTTGCTGAGCCGAATTTAGCTTCGCGGAGAAGAACGCCGCAACCTTGGCGTTCTTCCAATCGTCGCCCTGGCATACAACGCCGGAGACGCCGGAGCTGCAGCCGTCAGTGACGAGCCAGATCGGAGGCGCGTCAGGCCTATAGTCCAAGGGCATCCGGTGGTGGTCCCTTCCTCGGGCCACAAGTCGCTTGACATCCTCAAACGCGCGTTGGTGCGTATATCCCCATCTAAATGGCACCGAGTCGCTTGTTAACTCGTGCAGGATCCCCATAGGAATGTGCACGTCCGGGACGTCGCCTCCAAGGTACGTGACTGAACCGAGAAACCCGCGAAGCAACTCACGATTAGTCGGTGTCTTCCAGTTCACAACTGCGTCAACCTTGTTGGAGTCCATCCGGATCCCCTCGTCGTCTACGACACGACCCAGGACCCGGAGCTCAGCCTGCAATAACTGCATCTTGTTCGCGCTCAGATAGAGCTTCTCGCGCTCCAGTATGTCAATTATTTTCTTCAAATGCTCGACGTGTTCTTCAAGACTATTTGAGTAGATGATAATGTCATCAAGATACACGTCCATGAAGCGGCCTATATATTCACCAAATAGGTAGTTCATCAGGGATTGATAAGTCGCTGGTGCGTTACAATCTCCCTGTTGTAGAACCAGGCTGACCATATTCCCATCCGGCGTGCCCATAGCCGTACGTGATACGTGCTCGGGTATTATGCGGATCTGCTCGTAGGCATCCTGTCCGTCAATCAAGGACCGAAACTTGCAACGCGAAACGCGCCGCAAGATGCCATCCATGTCGGGCAGCGGAGAGGTCATCTTCCTCGTGTTCGCGTTGCGCGCGCGCAGGTCCACGACGACGCGCAAGCCCAGCGGATTCATCTTCGCCTTGGGGATCAGCAACATCGGTGCGGTATTCCCCGAATTGGTGACTTCCCAACGGCCCGCCTTTAGGTACGTCCGTCTTTTGGAATCCCACTGCGCTCTCAAAGCCTCAGGGCAGCGTGAAGGTCTCCAGGGCAAGATTTTATCCTCGTCTATAAGGGGAATAGTATGATTGATTGCTCTCAACGGAGGTAAGCCCGTCTCATCTGCCGTTTTACATATTGGCTTAGCATATTCTAGGACCTCGTCCCGAGCCGCCTGAAGAGCGGCTTCGCTCAATCCAATTCCTCCAGCAAAGACGCGTGCCGTTGCAACACCTTCAAGAGGTAAGGAATCAGCGCTCCCGACACAAACACGAGCAGGGTTAAACCCAATACTCACCTTATGTTGATACAGCCAGGCGGTCCCCAATATCATGTCATCTCCGCTAAGGTTAGCAACAAGAAAGCTTCGCTCCTCGGCGATGTCCTGGTAGCTAAGCTTTATCTTTGCAGAATGATTAATCTTGGATCGTGATCCCCGAACTGCTAACTGCAAGGTAATGGGGTCCTTGAGCTCGCTGCGTTTAAGCCGAAGCTGATCTGCGAGCGAAGTAGACAACAAGTCCCCGAGGGACCCGGAATCCACCAGGGCGCGCACCGGCTCGCCATTCACGCGAACGACAATTACCAGAGGGCGCGCTACGATGCGGTTCGCCAAGCGAGGCGTGGAAGCGGTACGTGTTATACCCTTCACGGCATCTGCGGGGATTTGAACTCCTCCACAGTGCAATAGAAACTCGCCCTCCACGGCCGGTTCAGGCTCGTTGAAGAGGGTTCCGAGGTATTTCGGACGGTGCGTGCTTTGCCAGCCGTTCGTAGCTTCGTTCTCACGAAGCATATACTTTAGCTGGCGCTTTAGGACCCACCCGACCAAGTTCAAATGCGGATTGAGCAACACTTCCTCAGCGATTTGCTCATGAAGCTCGCGGTCTCCCATGGGCATCATTACGAGAAACTCGTCTGGCCCCTCCAGATTATCGGGCTCCCGCGGTATGCGGCCGATTTCGACCTTCTCAAACATTGACCATCGACACCCGACGTCCCGGAAGTATTGTTGAACCGCGTCCGCAAGTAGTTCCTCAATGGGGAAGTGATGGATCGGCAGGGCCTGAATGTACTCGATGTTCAAGGCCTTCGCGCGCTGGCGTGCATACCATTCTAGGAAGTGGAAGCTCGGGACGCGCAAGTACTCCAAAGGTAATACAACGGCTTCATCAAAGTATGCGTCCTCAATAACGAGGTGTTCTTTTGATACGCGCAGAACACGAAATCTCGTCGATTCCCGTCGCTCATCCGACCAAGGGACTTGCTCGTCGCCAGGATAGGGCTGGAAGAATTCAAGGAGCGCAGCGGCTGTGTTCCCCAGAACGTCACCAAGACGGAGGTCTCTCGGGCGCGGAGTGTTATTGAGTCTATAACAAGCCTCTTCAGCGGCCCGAGCCCAGAGGTTTAAGCGGTCCTCGAAGACCTCTCCCTCGGCTCCTGGCATCAGCAACTCGGTAGCGTCGTCGCTCTCCGAGCTGTTCTCCGACTCACTGACTGCTCGCAGGCTTGGAAGCCCCGCGTCGGATTCGCAGTCCGAGTCGTCCTCGGACTCGGAATCGCTGACCGATTGCAGTCCGGGCAAGGAATCCTTGTCTGTATCATATTCCGGTCCGGAATCGCTGACAGCTTGTAGGGGAGGTAAGTCCCCGTATTCTTCTCTTCTGTTCTGAACCGAAGAATCACCGAGATCTAACTTGTCTCTGTACCAGTTGATCAAGTCAAATGTTGTGTCCCGCAACAGCTGCCTTGGCAGCTCGAAGCAATAGGCAATCTCGCGGTCGGAGATAATTAGCTGTGAGTCGTCTTCCTCATCCGGACGGATTTGAAACCTATCTGACACGGGAGTATAGTCCTCATTTTCTTCCGCACGCTGCTGAAGTAATATTTGCACAGCGCCGCATTGAACATCGCCAAGTTCCCCGAGGTAACGTTCCTCGTTTGTCATATCATCCGGGTCAAGTCCCAGGGTGATAGAGCGCATCTGTGCGTACCAGAGCGCGGGCATGAACTCAGGGTTACGCAGTGAGTCTGCGTCCAATATGAGCTCGTTATTAGTCTCATTATCCATCAAGATATATTCTGAATCTGAGATCAGATACATGAGGAATCGCCTCGAGTCGAAACATTCGTCCGTTGTGCAAGGTTTTATGTCACCCGGGTACGGCTGTGCGGACTGAAGGATCAATGGCACATAAAAGGCGTTCAAGTCGCCGATAGGGCGCGCAGGTGCGTGGGTTTGCATGGGGTCACAAGGGTTACGGGGCTTGTCGACCAGCTCGAAGTCCGAGAAATTAACGGAGTCCCTTGACAGGTTATCATCGAAATTTTCGAGGGGTTCCCCGCCCTCCTCGACCGCATCCAGAAATCCGAAGCGCACCGCGCCCACGTGCATTGTCTCGAGCACCGTGGTGCTCTCGTACAGCGCGTCGCGCGAGCTCGATCCCGACGGTATGTGGATCGCATGCGTGCTCATACCAGGCGGCTTACCCTTCTTCCTAGAAGGAGCCGACTGTGTATCCGGGCAATTACGCGATAAGTGGCCAGACAGGCCGCATGTGAAACATAACCCCTTGGCGAGCATCTCGTTTCTCTTCGCGGTAGAAAGCTGACCACTAGGCCTCGCTGACCTGTCACCTTTCCCAGGTACCGCGACCGAAGAAGTGCGCATTACGTCCTCGCGGAATCGCGAGGAGCCAGCACGCCCTCCGCGTCCTCCATAACCACGGCCACGGCCGCCTCCTCGAAAGGCTCGTCCGTGGTTCTGCGAACGCGCATCACTCGTTTTCGACGGCTGCTGCTCAGCGCGTCGAGAATTTGACTCAGGATTTCTCGAGGCAAGTTTCAGCAGAATCTCTGATTGTTCAGCAGACTTAACAATTTCGTCCCAAGTAGCGACCTCGGGGTCAAGTCCTTTGCGGTATATCTCCGTCTGAATAGGAAAGGTAAAGCTGCTGAATAGCCTTACGATTTTCTCTTGGGTGTCTTCTAACCCAATTGTATTATAGATCTGCGACCACTCAGCTACGTGAGCGGCAACTTCCTTGGTGCCTTGGAAGCACCGATTTAAACGCTTTCTCTGCGTGTTTCGGAAGTCCACGGGAAAGCAGAACTCAAACAGCTCGATAAAGAATCGCTTCAAGTTCCAGCTTTCCTCGTCGGGAATCACGACTTGATTATAGAAATCAAGTGCTTTCCCATCCAGGTAGTACGATACAAAGTACACTTGGTCCTTTTCCGGTACGTGTCCCATCTTGACATATGTCTTGGACTCTCGGGCGAACCGCTGAATCGCGTTTGCGTCAGGGTCGCCATTGTACCGCGTCGGGGGAATGGGCTTCAACGACATCTTCTGCTTGCGTGCATGTCCACGCTTGCGTTTTGAGGACAAGCGCGGGCTTGAAGCTCCTCGCCGAGACGGGTCCGAGCTGGTCGAGCTTTCGCTCGATTCCGAGCTCGAATCATCCGAGGGATCCGGCGGGGGCTTGCTTTTAGCAGCAGAGGTGGTCGGTGTCCCGCGGAGAGCCCTTTCAAAGAAGTTCTCCGCGGCCATTCTCCCAGGAGTTACACTCCGTGGTAGAGGCGTCTCGCGCGCCTTGGGCGCGGATAACGCTCTCGCTTGTGGCTGAGTTTCCGCTTTGGCCCAAAGCGGTTCTAACTTAGCGCGCTGCCTCGGTGTAAGTTCGTCTATTCTTTTATGAATCAGGCTGAACATTTCTTGTATAGATGGTCCGGACGGGGACTCGCGACCGTTATTCGCGTCGCGGTCAGAGGCAGGTGTGTCATTTCCCAACGTTTTGGGAACGTCCTCTGAAGGCTCAACTATCTGTGGTACCTTTAGGGACGGCTTCGCCGCAGGCTCGTCAGCCTTCAGCGTGGTTCGCGGAACCTCAACGCGAGCTTCAGGCTTCTTAGCCTTAGGGCTCTTCGAGCGTTTCCGACGGGGTTTCGCCTTCGGAGAAGAGGTTCGAAGCGGGGAGAAATTGACCAGCGACTCGGTGAGTACTGAGTGGTTCTCCTCCTTGACTACGCGGTGAATTTCCTCGTAGTTCCGCAGCATTTCTCGCTGCGCTTTCAGCTCATCTTCCGAGAAGTTGTTGAAGGAACCGATGTTCCCCCAATTTCTCGGGTCCACGCCCTTCCCTTTGTCGCGGGATGGGCCGGCAGCTGGGCTGAAATAGATGAGATCGTCCTCATCCTCGACTTCTTCCATTGTCACCCGACGCTTTTTGCGTGCGGGGGCAGGAGTGGGCTCGGCCTCAGCCATTGAGCCGTCAGTCTCGGGCGTACGACGTCCGAAACTCATTACGTCCTCCTTCGACTCAGCCTTAACTTTCTGACTAACGCTGTCAGATACCGCCCTCCGCGCTAGCTGCGCGCGGAATTGGTCACTGATCGCCTCATGGCGCCGCACGAGAGCCTCGAGGTCTTCTCGGCTCATTTCGTGCGTTGCCTGGGCATACGTCGACTTCGTGGACTCTGACTCCACATCGGAGGTACCCGAATTAGAAGCGTTACTAGAGGTACATTCACTTCTATCCGAATTACTATTCTCACGATGAGTTCTAGAAGTCTTACGAGTGACTGGCGTCCAGCCATCGTCGTCGTCCTCGACCGGCACCGGCGCTTCGCCAAGCATGCCGGACTCCTCCACGCTCTGCGTGAGCATGGGGAGCTCCGATGAAAGTTCTCCAGCACGTGAAGCGCTGGGCTGTCTCGCCACACGAGTGGCGGAATATCCCGCCGCCGAAGCGGGGGAGCGTCTCGCCGCCCTGACGGCGGCGGATCTCATCGACAGGTCGATGGAAGGGACGTGGTGGTCCCCGGCCTCGATAGACCCAAACGCCAGGGCGAGCGGGCTGTATAGGGGCGCGGGAGCCGGGTATGCACCCGCACGAGTGGCGGAGCGCGTGGGATACTTCGAGTACTTGTTGTTGTCCATAGCAAGATATCTTGGTGCTCTGGAAATGTCGCAGCGGGGTGGTAGTCTTGGATGATCAATCCTAGGGGTAACCAGCGAAGCAGCGACGAGGGAAGCGAGCACTTAAAAAGATGTGACGGAGAGCTGTCGGCTAGATAAGATAGTCGGCGGCTAGTTCCGGCACAAGGTTCGTAAGGTTCGAAAGGTGTTGGTTGGTCGATCCAACGAGGTAAGTGGCGTAGTGATAGTATTGACCAAGGGAACTAACTATAGACAACAGGTTTATATATGAGGGGTAGCTAGGGGTTATAGTGAAACGTAGACCAGAGTAAGGGAGTGATCGGTATAGGGCGCGTCAGTGCCAAGTGTTAAACGATAGTGTGAATGTCATAGAGTAAAGTGAAATGGAAATAGAAAGAGTGGTATGTGAGTAATCGTACCGTTACATCACACCAGCAGTGCTATTCCTCCCCCAATTCACGGCGTCACCCGACTCAAGCAGACATTTATGCCCGACTTTCTCTATGGCGGCGCCATGTACTGCGAGGAGTTCCTCATGCACGAGTCCATGCCACTGCCCCCCCGCGCTTTTTTCCCCCAGTACCCCAACACAGATGTCCAAGGGCCGGGGCCATGGAGCCCACAGGAGGTCTTCGGCCATGCTGCTGCAGCTGCCAAATATATGGGCAAACCTTGGGCTGACGAGGCTGCCCGTGAGTCTTTCAACTTGGAGCTTTCTGATTACCTGCTCACATTCACTCCTTGACAGTGTGAGAACTGCTCGAGAACGTTCGCAATAATCCCGACACCTTCCAAGAACTTATTATCATGTGTATGTCTTCTAGCCACCTGCTGGCTTGACTCCGCTTACATGCTGTTGCAGCGGATATGGCTTTTATGAATCTGTTGGGACCCAGGGCAACTGAATATGGTGTCTTTCCCCTTCCACATCGCTCCGACCACACTGATTTTTCTCAGTCAGGGTTGAGGACGCCCATGGGGGTTGCCTGTCCTGCTGCGTTCTGCTGCATGGTGGGCTTGTCCATATGTCTGCCCCATCTTCCCACCTTCCAAGGGCTGACAATCTCATACAGCTTGGGGCCTGGGCCTGCATGGATTCAATGCTGCCGTCGCTGACAACACCGCCGCCACCGCTGCCTATGCTGGCAGTGAACATGCCTCTGAGGACGCCTCCAACGTTGCCAGGGATGCTGGCACTGAAGACACTGCAGACACAGACACCAACACCAATGCCACTTGTCTGAACAACCTATTTGATGCCCCCCAGACAACTTGCACAGCACCTCCAGCACTACTGCTGTGACCCTGAGCTTGCACTCCAGCCTCCCCTCCTTGCTCGACACCCTAACTGATGGTGAGTTAGCCTATGTGTATGGGCATGTAAATCCTGACTTGTACTTAGATGAAGGCCCGCCTGCTGCAGTGTTTGTCCTCAACCCAGCACAGCAGTGTGATCTTCAGTGAAATGGTGCAGTGGTGTGCAGCCGTGAAATCTAATGCTAACTGAGTAAGACCTCAGCTTTAACTCAACCCAACACCAAACTCCAACAACTAACAACAACCAACTCCTGCTTTATCGTATTTGTGTTTGAGGGGGTAGGTCAGGTGTATTGACCGTCGATTTCAATAGTGTGACACTGGTTTGCTTTGGAAAGGTCCTCAGAAGGGCTTTCAACAGGTTTAACAGCCTTTCGGCGACAGGCGTAGATAGTCTACGAGTGGTGCGCAAAACCGCAATTACATTGGGATTTTGGCGAATGACAGCGCCGCTGGGTGGCTGACTGATTTTACAAGTGGCGGAGGGGCAACTCAAGATGTTCCGTACGCCAGGAGATGGTTCCGCCAAATGATAAGGTTTTTTCTGGAGCTCAAGATAATTCCTTTGAATGGGGCACAACTACAAAGTAGTGGCGCAAGCCGAACAGCGTGGGTGTCGATGGCACAGAGCAACTCGATAACATTACATATGCCAATAGTTGGTTTCCGCCACACAGCAACCCAAACGGTACGGGCTTTTATGGGAGGTGGTAGTTCCGACCTCAGTGTTTTGAATCAACCATGATTTTCAATGACCAGCGCGGCTATTGAATAGCTCTGCAACTGAATAAGATGGATGCCGATGGCGCAGAGCACCTCAAGGATGTTCTGTACGCCAATAGTTGGCTCCACCACACAGCAACCCCGATAGGAATGGACTTTAGCGTATGAACAGTGCGGCTATGAATAGCTCTGCGACTGAACAAAGTGGCAGAGGCCGAAGACGGAGGGACAACTCAGGCTTACACCAAGGGAGTGTGTGCGTCAAACGGGATAAGGACCAGAGGCCTTATAAGCTGCTAAGAGCTAGGTGCCATTAATGGGGGAGTTATTCACTGTCTAACTACTAATTTACATGCGGCTTTTATACTATGAGAGGGATTGATCCCAACTAACTAAGAGAATGATAAGTGGTCTTTACAAAATGATGAACTGATCTTAAGCGAGATATATCCTGGTAGTTGGGCAGACTTAGAGGTGTCTGCCCGGGTATTATTTGACGGTGTGGCTGCCAATCACCCGCAAGTTCTGTTTAAGCCACCTCTGCTTACAGTCTCCTTGTGTGGACTTGGTTAGGAGTGTCCGCAGTCCTCCGCAGTCTGATCAGTTGATGGGGGGCTGACTGAGGCCTTTATTATCTCTTGGCACCCAAGTTTAGTGACCACCAACTGCTTTTAGATGAAGTCATGTGATTGGTTTAGGGCCGGTCTATTACAGGTGACGTAGCCTCTGCGCCAAGCTCAAGTGGTGTAGCCTCTCCGCCAAGTTTAAGTGGTGGCATGCTCGCACATTATATCTTTTTACAGTTGTGGCGTGACTTCATTTGGCGTAACTTTGGATTGGCGCAGACTTGAACACTTTAACGTTGTCGAGGGTTGGAATACGGCGAGGGGTGTCGCTTGGTACGTGGTCACAGATAATTTGCCTAAGTTGCCGTCTTTACAAGCTCCCACTACTGCATGACGGCATGTCTGCGTAGGAAGGTGGTGTGGGTAGGATGTCCGATGGTGGTGAGTGCAAGCCTCTGGGGGTGAGCTGCGGTGGGGAGGAAGGTAGAATGCCCGAGGGCAAGCATGAACTGAGGTGGGGTAAACTTTCTGTATTGATGGGACTAGTACACTTGGTGTAGAAGTGGGGAAGAACTAGAGACCCGAAATTCACCGACTACTGTGTCTAAAATATGTCCTCTTTTATACCATTTCTCGCTACACAGCCTCAAGGTGCTCGCTACATGTGCTACTTGCCTTGAGGCAGGCACATCTATGTGGTCGGTATTGGTGTCTGGGCGAACATGAGAGCAAAACCGAAGATTTGCACAAACACAAGCTGCCAGTTTGAATTTGAAGGTCAACTTGGTTAAACACGAGGGTCCAGACCGTAAGGAGTGGACACCCTGTTTCATGGTCCAGCCATATACGGGGTGTGGGCTCCCGTGATGTGTTGGTGCCCTTGATTCGGGGGTACAAAGTGGTGGGGATGCGGTGTTTGACCAGAGTTCTCCTGCAACTGGCGGTACTATGCTCGCGAGTGTCTTGATGCATGGTGATCACAGAATTTGAGGATGTGACAACTCTCTTCGGGGAATCACCTTGGAACCAGTGGTCGGAGTCGTTTAGTGCAAGTGCCGTGTTGTTGTAGGTTCACCTCTTGTTGGTCTGCATCCCCATTTAAAGGAGTTTCGGATGTCGAAAAGTCTTGTTGTATGGTGTGTGTGTGAGGTGGGTATGGTGTGTTTTATGAATCACGGTGTTTTGTCGGATTGGGTTTCTTGGTGCTTCCGAATTGGGATATTGGGCAATTGCTGCGGTGCCGTTGCTGCTGCACTGTTGAGTGGAAAAATTGTTTCCCTTGGGGATCTCGGAAATAGCTTTATTCAGAGAAATCCACAAGTGTTCGAATCCCAAGTATTTAATTCCCTTTCTAAGATTCTGGCGTAAACTTTTCTGGATGCGGTACGGCTGTGCTGACCAGTTCTGTCGGATATCAACAAAGGATTAAAAGGCGGTGCAACTTAATTCAATTAAGCCCAGTCGCGCAATCAATAGCTTGTTGCGGGCGCAGTTGCTTGAACTGCTGTACGTGTGCGTAAAATATCAACAAAGGATTAACAGGCGATGCGACTCAAATTAATTAAGTCCAAGCGTGCAGGTAGTAGCTTGTTGCGGGCGCAGAAGTCTTATCTGTGGTTACGTGTGCAGTTACCTTAACTGCTAATATTCGTGCGTGAAATACCAACAAAGGACTAGCAGGCGATGCAACTCAAATTAATTAAGTCCAAGCACGCAGGTAGTAGCTTGTTGCGGGAGCAGTTATCTTACTGCTGCTGGCATGTGTAGTTTCCTTAACTACAATTTCTTACATAATAAACCAACAAAGGACTAGCAGGCGATGCGACTTAAAATTTAATTAAGCCCAAGCGCGCAGGTAGTACCTTGTTGCGGGCGCAGTTGTATTAACTGCTTAGATCGAGTCACTGAATATAAGTACTTAAAGGTACTTAATAACTCAAGTGATTTGATTAGTAAGCAGAGAAAGTGTATTTTTAATGCTGAGTACAAGTGGGGTGTTTTGAACTGGGGGCTTTTCTGCCCTGCAGGCCGCTCTTATATACTACTTTGCTCTGACTCATACTGACTCATTACAACTCCAGCTACCATTTTGACTCTTTACAACTCATCATGCTGCCCCGGACCGAGCTGGGCCGAGCCGTGCTCTGGCTGACTCCGAATGACTCATCTTTTATTAGTAATCCAAATTTGCCCTGAAATAGTATTCCCATTGGTTTCATGGTTAACATAATTGAGGTGTCACAGCGCGAGGGCGTACAGAGTGTATTCAGCCTTCACAGTGCCACCCTATTCCTGCAGCGGCTTTGAATTTGTGAATACTGCTCGCATTAGACTTTGGGAATAACCAGGTCCATCTTCCTCGTCTGGAATGCCCGATGATCCATTCTCCCTGTCTCGGTGAAGCCTAACTTCGACGACGAAGTTTAATTTTCCCATCGCTGACAAGGCCCGTTCAAGGAACACGGCAACCCGAGACTTGAATGCTTGAGGCAGGTTATAGATAGTTTCGGCTGTTCTTTGTGTACATTTGGAGGTGGAAAGAAAGTTAATTATTTAGAAGACGGGCATAATGTATACAGGCTGGCCAACCGTGGACAAAGTGCATCAATGTACTTGCAGATAGAGAATCATTGGCGGAATTAACTTGACTCTGGACTTGTCTTGACCCTTCCACAGCACCAGCCTAATTCCGGACTGTGGAAGTCCGCCGAGTGTTATGAGCCAAGAATACCCCGTCATTCATCACAACAAGATATGGAGTCAGTCGACCACCCAATCCCAATCCAATCCACAATCCGTCTGTCCATCCACCAGCCACCCAACCCTCCAACAGCCGGCAGCTAAATATATACCAATCCATATCCTATCCTATCCTATCCTATCTATATAAGAAAAGCCGTGGGTGTCTCAGGATAGATTTGATTGGCTGTCGAGGCTCTAATGACGTCATCCAGTTCACAGCTCCACCGGGTTGTTCGATTCTCCACCGGGATGTTCAATTTATATTTATAATGTCAAGATGTTCACTTCTACTGACATTCGACTCAGGCTCTTGGTTGAACATGATCTTTGGTATCAGTCAACTGTGTAGACATGTAAGGTGAGTTTTTGTGCAAACTGGGCATGATAAGGACGGAGCCTGAGACTGTAGCTGACTGTTCCTGACAATAGGTAGCAGGATGAAGGCAGGTAAAGGCCTGGTGAAAGTAGAGGCAGGATGAATGCGGAGAATGAAATGACAGCGGAATTTTGGAATGGGGAACATCAGAATAAAGGTGGGGGCTTTGAATTTGAGACCAGCAATTAGGGGAAGATGAAGGCTCAGCGAACATAATTTTCACAAACGGGGAGGATGAAGGGGTGATGAATGTGTTGTTTTCGAATGAAGGTAGCATCAGGACGAAGGTAGCATCAGGATGAAGGCATGATGTTTAGTATAGGAGCACCAATTTGGTGAGAAGGATGAGAGCTGGGTGAGGGTAATTTTGGAGAAGACAGACGACTAGGGTTGGGTTACAGATGAAGAAGGTATGATGAAGGTCAATACAATCTCAGCCATCGATCCAGGACGTACCTTTCTGTGGAAACAAAAAAAAAAAAATCAAAGATAAAGTGACTGTGTCGGAAAAATCGAATTTGCCTTATCAGGGCTGGCGAGACCTGACGGACTTATAAGCCCTGATCAGACCATCTCAGGTTATATGGGTAAGCATATCAGGGCTGGTCAGGCTCCGTCAGATACCCCCCATCCCAAGGGTAAGCAAAATTTGCGACAATCTTTTGAATGAGCCTCAGGTATGTCTACAACACTTGAATGTGTTGAAACAATGAAAACACGAAGTCAAACGGTTCCGTTTGAACAAAATTCTAGCAGGAGCCCGTGGGCCGAACAAGGTACATAACTCAGGTGGTGTCCTTCTGACCTGAACCTCATTAGTTAGAGTAATACTTATTTCGATTTAGCTCAAGGAAGCACACTAGCCTGTATGTCCAACAAAAACTTTGTTAAATTTCATGACCTCTCCACCACAGTAGAAAGGATAAGATCCCTCAACACGGAGGGGTCCTGGTTTTTGAAAAATCCCCGGAAATGTTCATATAAGCGTCGTCAGACTGATAAGGTCTGTCAGGCTGATAAGTGCTTTTCCGGGGTTTTTTGCACCTTATAACTGCCCTCCTAACCTGACGGCCTGATTTGACCAGATACGCCCATGTCCGGCCTTATTCGCCGTTTTCGATTTTTCCGACATGTTCACGAGACCGCGAGCAGTTAACCAAAGGTTGACGACAAGCGGCATCTTTGGTATCTGTCTGAGAAATAAATAATCTGGGGCCAAGATAATATTCAATGGTGAACTGGATTCTGTAATATTGTCATCCTCCATAGCGCAGCACAGATAACTGCTAGTCAAATATATAATATGTGCGTGTGTGGGGATACAAAAATGATGTGTGCGTGCGTGTGTGTGTGCGTATCAAATATATAATATGCGCGTGTGTGGGGATACAAAAATGAGGTGTGCGTGCGTGTGTGTGTGCGTATCAAATATATAAGATGCGCGTGTGTGGGGATACAAAAATGAGGTGTGCGTGCGTGTGTGTGTGCGTATCAAATATATAATATGTGCGTGTGTGGGGATGCAAAATGATGTGTGCGTGCGTGTGTGTGTGTGTGCAGGAATCAGAAACAGAAACATGAAAGGAAATGTGCAGCGAGGGCAAAGAAAGAGAAATATGCGACAATGTAGGTGCGTGGAGTCTATGCGTGGATCGATACAGAGGCGGGAGTTCGGTCCAAGAGCAGGAGAGCAGAAGGAACGCGAAAGCGAAAGAGAAAGTAAAACAACAAGACGTGGATTTTTGAGGGTGTCGACGGAATTTTGTTTTGTTTTGGGGTCGCGCGGGAGGATGTCGACGGTGGGGTGATTTTGGCGAATATGCCGACGTGCGGGAGGTCGCGCGAGGGTCAAGAAAGGCGGGCGTCGGGTGAGGGGTCTTGAATGTGGGGTGCGTCGGGCCCGAAGGGCCGAAACGGGTCTACTCCTCCCCGCGCGCCAAACACACACTCCCGCCCCAGCTCGGCGCGAGCACATCCTGTGCCGCCATCTGCCACGTCCCCTCGAACGTGTCCCGCCCGACGATGTGCCCCGAGATGAAGTACGTCGCCAGCTCCATGGTGCGGTCGCGCTGTGGAGAGGGGCGTCAGCGGCGTGCGGGAAGGCGAAGAGTAGGAGGAGGAGGAGGAGGAGGGAGAACTCACCGGCCGCATGACGAGCCCAATCAGCCCGTCCCAGGGGCGCACGCGCCCGGCGTACTCGTAGTGGTGCCACGCCATCCCGTGCCGCGGGTCCGTCTGAATCGCATGTCAGCGCCCAAGCTCGTCGCACAGGAGAGAGAAGTAGAGAAAGGCAAAGGATGAACCACCACGCGCACACCTCGCGCACTGCAGACGCCATCCAAGAAAAAGAAAGAAAGAAATCCCCGCCAAAAACGTAACCCTAACCCTACTCCCCAATCCTCCACTCAAGCCAAGTGACGAAAAAACGAAAATCGCGGTATATAAGGAAGAGAAACAAGAAAGAGGAAGAGAAACGCACTGCACCAGTAAACACCACATCCTGCACGCCGTCGCACGCGTCCTCCCAGCCCTCGTCGTCCGCGAAGCGGTGCCCCGCCCATGCGGGGGCGTCCCACTCGGGCCATTGTTCTTGCTCCTGAGACGCAGAGGCGGAGGCTGACGCTGAGGCAGAGGATGCGGGGGCAAAGGCAGATGCAGATAACGAGGAGAGCGTTGACGACCCGCCCGAAGAGGCGGAGGCGCGTTCCTGCGACGAAGACGCCTCGAGCGATGAATACCCTTCATCCTCCCCCAGCGCATGCGACGGCTCGCCGTCCTCCCCAAATGCCCTCGCCCTTCTCCACCTCTCCCTCTCCCTCTCCCTCACACACCCCACACACCCCTCCCTCTCATGCGCGCCCTCCCTTGCTCTGGCCTTCCTCCCTCCTATCCCTCCCCCCACACCCACCCCCGCGCCAACCGTCTCATACACATACACCCCCTCCTCCCCCCGCCCCCTCGCCCCAACACCACCGCCATCCCCATACCCAAACGCGCGCTCCCACGCATTGAGCCGCGCGAGCGCAGATGGGGCAGCGACGCGCAGCTCGACGGTGCCGCCGCCGACGTGGACGGCGCGCGTGCCGGGCGGGAGCCAGCCCGCGCGCATGCCCTCCTCGCCCGTGGTGCTGTCGGGCGGCGGCGGGGGGACGGGCGTGTGTGGGTAGAAGCTGCGGCGTGTGTTAGGAGATGGGTGAGAGAAGGGAAGGAGGAAGAGGGACTCACGAATGGTGCTCCGAAATACGCATATATATGGGCCGTGCGACCGCGACAAATTCGTCGCCCACGAGGCCGTCGCGCGGGAAGGCGCCGCCGGGCGCAGCGATGAGCGCGCTGTAGGGCGGCTCGGAGGGCATCTGGGGCGGGGGCGTCAGTAAGGGAGGATGAGGGGAGGGCGGAAAAGAAAGAGAGGAAGCACGGGAGGGAGGGAAGGCGAAGGAGGGAGGAGGCTGCCAACGACGAGGAAGGCGTGGGCGCTGGGCAGAAAAAAAAGGCTGCCAGTGACAACGAAGCAACGCCAACGCCAACGAAACCCTGACGCTGACGCCGGCGAAGCGCGCGCGAGGGTCGGTCCTCGAGGATGCAAGGGAGAAGCGGCATCGAAAGGAGGGCGCCCTCGTCGAAAAGAATCACACACACGCAGCGTTTGGAGGAAGGAAGAACTCACCAACATAGTCCCTGCCCACAACCCGCTGAAGCTCCCCAGCTCGTACACGCGCCCGATGCGCCCCGGCGCCGCGCCGCCTTTCCCGCTGCCCGTGCCCGTGCCCGCTCTGTCTTCGTCCGTCGTGTCTTCGGCTTCGGCTTCGGCTTCGGCTTCGGCTTCGGCTTCGGCTTCGGCTTCGGCTTCGGCTTCGGCTTTGGCTTGCGCACTTCCACCCGCACCTCTTCCTCGTCCTCGTCTCCCGCTCCCACCCGCGCCGAAAGAGGAGGAGGACGTAGCAGAGGAAAGAGCGGACGACGCACCATACCCACCACAAAGCCGCGCGTGCCACGCGCGCGCCGCCCACCGCGCCCTCCCGTCCGCATCCGAGTCGGAATCGGCGTCAGAGTCCTCGTCCGCGGCGCCGCAGAACGGCGGGACGGCGAGCGCGGCGGGGTGCGGCGCGCCGTTGGATATCGGCGCCTCGTCCCCGCCGCTCGCCTGTGCCTGTGCCCCTGCGGCTCCCGTCGGCGCAGCAGCAGTGGTAGCGTCCGCCGCGCCGGTCGAGGAAGGAGGTGCAGGCAACGCAGCCGACGTAGCATCGGAGGGACTCGTCGTCGTCATCGCCATAGCAGGAGACGGCACCCACCCCACAAGCTGCCGCTCGAACCTCACCACCGGTCTCGCGTTCTTCTCGTGGATGTCCTCGGCCGTTGGGCCGATCGGCTGCGGGCCCGTGCCTACAAAGCAAAAGCACGCGCGTCAGTACATGCACAGGCGGGGCAAGGGGGAGGAGGAGAAGAGAAGGAGAGGGGGGGAGTGTGAAGGGAGGCAAAGGAGCGAAGCCGAAGGTGGGCAAGAGAGTGAGGAGGAAGAAGGGGCGAAGAATGTGGAGGAAGGGGGAGAGAGGAAAGATCGTCGTCGTCGCCATCGCCATCGTCGCGGCGCGTGTGCGCTCGCGACGCGCCGTGGCAGGGAAGGTGTGCAGTGTATGCAGGGAGGGTGTAAGGTGAGATGAGATGGAAAGAAATAACCGGAAGGAAAAGCAAAGCAAAAGCACTTACCCCCACCCGCGACCCACCGCACCTCCGCCGCCGCGCGGTCCGACGCGAGGTGCGCCGGCACGCCCATGCGCCCGCCCGCCTGCATGCGCGCGAAGAAGAGCAGGCGCGCGGGCGGGGCGGTTAGCAGCCTTGCTCTTCTTCCCCGCGTTCCGCTCGTTCTGCTCCTTGCTCCCGCGCCAGAGGCGTCGTCCCCACCCCTTCCCGCCGCCGTAGCCATATCCATTGCTGCCTCGGGGCCCCCGTGCTCAGAGTCAAAGGCACCGAGCGGATAGATCGGATACGCCCCGTGCCCCGTCGGCACCGTGATTGCCTCCATCCTCCCCATGGAGGAGAGGACAGAGGGAAGGAGCGGGACGGAGTAGTGGTGCGGGGGGCAGAGGGTTGAGGGGTACTGTGGGAGAGCAAGGGGTTAGTAAGAGTGGGAGGGGGGAGAGGCGGGAGAACGAGGGAGAGGAGGGAGAACGAGGGAGAGGAGGGAGAACGAGGGAGAGGAGGGAGAACGGGAGAGGAGGGAGAACGAGGGAGAGGAGGGAGAACGAGTAGGGAAGGGAGGGCAAGAGCAGGGAGGCCAAGAACGAAGCGGAGGACGGGACACAATAGCGGGTGGGTGGAGGGAGGGGAGTACATGAATGGACGAAGATACGGCGAACGAACGAACGAGCAAGGCCGGGAGGAAGGGGAAGCGGCATGAACGAATGAACGCAGGCGCGCGTTAGATCGTCGCGACGTAAAATAAAAGCAAAGGAGGAAGAGGGAAGGGGATGTAGAAAAGGAATGGAGAAGGAACGCACCCGCCACGGCGCCACGACAAACGGGAGGAGGAGCGCCATGAGCGCGCGCCGCGCGCCTTCCGGCTCTGCGCGGAGGGTCTCTGTGCTGGTCGTTAGCACATGCTGAGCGGCAAGAATGGAGGGATGAAGATGAATGGAACGAAATGAAGGAGGCGCGGGTATCAAGGACGGCAAGCGACATGGGGCGGGGAATAAGATGGAATAGAATGGGATAGGATAGAATGAATAAGTGCGGGCGGATGGATGGATGAATTCCGGACGCGGATGGAGTGCAGTGGGTGGGTGACGCGAGGAATAAGCGGGGCCTCGCGCTCGAGAGCAGTAAAAACAAGGACAGAGGACGAAGCGGAGGACGGAGGACGGACGGGGTGGAGTGGGATGGTGCGCGCCACGCAATAAACGCGACGGGTCATAGACGCTTCGTCGAGGATACGCGCCGAGCAAGGTGGATGAATGGATGCAGGATAGATGGAAGAGAATAGAATGGACCGGGGAGGATAGGACGGAATAGAACGGGAGGGGAGTAGACCAGAACGCAATCGGAATCGGAGTAGGAGTAGGATAGGCTGGGCGGCGAGGAAGGAAGGAAGGAAGCAGGGAAGAAACAAATCGAATCGCGCGCATCGAGCATCGAAGAATAAAAAGGACGCAAGGGAAATAATAAAAAAGCCCGGAGAAGGAAGGAAGGGAGGAAGGAAGCACGCACCCCACCCCTCGAAGAACCAAACGACCCACAGCGCCGCCGCGCCCGCCTCGCGGTCGCGCGGCCAGCCCACCGTCCACGGGTCCCTTTCCTTTTCGCCTTGCTCCTCGTTCCTTTCCTCGCCGGCCTGTTCCCATCCCTCCGCCTCGTGCTCGTCGCCCTCCCCAAACCGCCCCTCCCAAAGCCGCTCGTTCACCCACTGCAGCGCAAACTCCCGCGTCCCCGCCCACGCGAGCTGCTTTCTGTTCTTGCCCCATCTCCCTCCCTCCTTACGCGCGTTCCCGCCCTCTTTTCCTTCCTGCACAACGGCCGGCGGGAGAAGCACGTCGGGCAGCGGCGGCAGCTCCGTCGTCGCAAGCGGAGAAGCAGGGCCCGAATCCGCCACAAGCATCGCATACGCGCCCACCAGCGCGCGCCCCGCGGCGGGCGCGTGCGCGTCGCCCGCGCGGAGGGTGCGCAGCACAAGGCAGCGCGCGCGGAGGGCGTGTGCTGCTCTGTGCGTCGTTCCTTTCCCTTTCCCGTTCTTGCTACCGGCGTCGTCAGAGTCGGAGTCGTCGAGGAACGGGGACGGGGAGGCGGCATCCCCAAGCTCGAACTTGGCGCACCCGATCCGCGCCCAGAGCCTCACGTTCCCGTCCCCCGTATCGAAGCGATACGCGAGCCACGCGTGCAGGAGGCGGCAGGTGGCGAGGAGGGGAAGGAGCGCGGCGGGGGGGCCGAGGTTGGGTGGGCGGGTGGCGAGGTGGAGGGCTATGAGGGTGAGGAGCTCGGGGGGGAGGGTGAGGAGGGACGAGGAGGAGGGTGTTGAGAGTCCCAGTTTGGCCAGACGGGAGTAGAGCCCAGGCGTGGTAGATTCGTCGCCAGATTCCCGCGCGTCGCCCATAACTAGTGCTGGTGCATCCAAAGCCATATCGTGCTCCTGCCCGTGCTCGTCGTGCCCGTGCTCGTCGTGCCCGTGCTCGTCGTGCCCGTGCTCGTCGTGCACCTATCCTGCGCGGCGCGTCCCCGCCCTAAGTCGTGCGGCGCCACCCCTTCCTAGTCGTGTCTTAAGTACCTCGGCAGGCAGACTGCTTTGTCCTCCCCATGACACGACACACGATACACTACCAGTGCCCGCAGCCTTTTTAGATGCCCGCGTCCGATGCCCGGCTAATCAGGATTCAGGATTCAGGAAGGGATCGAGGTCGGGCTCGGGCGGCGCCGCATCGGATGTCTGCGTTTGGGTTACACCTCACTGGGTTACGACCGGTTACGGCAAGAGAGGAGACGGGGACCTGGGACGGAGATACCAGCTGTTTTCATTAAAGTGTACGGGTTTTGATCCATTGGTGCTGTTCGATTTGTGCTTACCGTTGTTTACGGCCAGCCGTCATAATTGTATATTCGGCAATGTCGGTGCTCACCATACTCACTGTATTCGTCTTCTTAAACCACCCACGGCCACAGACAAGTGGATTCATCGAGGAGAGAGACAATCCATACACTTCATATTAAAATCGGCAGAGGGAAAGAGTACGACAAGGCTCGGATTTACCCTGATTTACCCCCGGTAGGGTTATGACGTCTGGCCGTAAACAAAGGTAAGCACAAATCGAACAGCACCACTGGATCAAAACCCGTACACTTTAATGAAAACAGCTGTATGCCAAGAGGTGAGGGAGTGGGACAGAGTCTGGGGCGGATTGTCTTGATCTTTATCGTTTTCTCTCCTTCCCTCGGATTCACCCGGATCCCACCCTTGTCATTCATTCATCCATTCATTGCGGCGCGCCAACGCCCCGGGCGCTGGCGCCGCCGCCTCATCTGTGCCCTACTTATATCGACTCCGAGTTCCAGTCCGCGGCGCTCACCTTACTCCCAACCTAGTACTCAGTGCTCATACATATGGGTGACAAAAATGCAACTCCTCTTGTCGACTTGAATTTCAATATTTGTGCCCCGAGATCAACCCGCTTGGCAGTGGCAGCACCGGTAATCTCTAGATCTAGGACCCACAGCGGTTTGCGTTTGTGGCGTGCGCTTGGCTCTCCATTCCCGCAAGTACGAAATAAACTGATGTGGCGGGGCGACGGGCGTTGGTTGAACCAGCACTTCATGTGCTGGCATCCCCGGACGGTTGATCTGCCTATATGGTCAATTCAACCACCCGACAAGGCGCATCTTAACGCCGCCAGGCCCAGTCCTTGGTCTCAGTACTTAGTCTGAACCTTATTAAATTCCCTGCGCCCCCCAAATGCAAATGCAAACGAAACGAAACGAACAAATAACCGGGACGACAGCGCCTGGGCAGGAACAATAGGCAGATTGGTCAACACATTTAAAGGAACTACATGCGCCACCCGCCTGTGTGCAAGTAACGACACCGAGCGATGGTGGCGCACGCGGGGATCAAAAGTTGTCAAGAAGGGGCAGTGCAGTCGAGCACGTGACCGCGATGGTTCTCGCGTTCGAGATCAAACATATCCGATTATATATTTCAAGCACTGCACCCGCCGCGGGATGCGCACCCGCAGCCCAGCGGCGCGTCGCGTCGCGTCGGTGAACGACCCCCGCCGTGCCCGTGCCCGGTCTCCTGGCGGCTCTAGCACTTGTAATCGCGCAGCCTTTCCGGCCGATTTACTGTGGGGATGGAACCAAAAAGGCTGTTGTGCTGCTCCCTCAAACAAATAGCCCCAATACAAGGCATGCTGCAGCACGTACGTCCTCGTCAAAAGCCGCCGCTTGAACAACGTTGGAAATGTCGGATCGCAAAAAAGAACGGTGTTCAGTGTCTCTTCTTGCTGTGAACGCCGCCGAAATGGTGATGGAATGACCTCTGGATGTTCTCCGGTGAGTACCACGAGCCATGAAAGGTCGACAACACTGTATGCGACGTGTTGAGAGAGATCCGGAGAGCCCAACAATTGATCATCAATCAATATCATCCCAAAACATTTATTCAACGCCCTCAAAATCTGTTCGACGGTACCTACCCCCCCCTCCAGATCCTTATTCTATTCGAGTGATGCGTAAAAAAATGTGTCCGTTTTGGGATGATGCTATTGATGGGGTCCTGACAGGTTCTTCGGCATCACGGCGGAAATGGCGTAGATATTCCTGAGGAATATTTACATCTTACGGGAAGTCACCCAGTAGGGTCGTTCACAGTTCACTTTTTTCTCCCATTTTTCCCCCCATTTTTTGCTGGATCTTTGGTTTTACTTGGTTTTTGCTCAGGATTTTTTCCCTTTTCAATTTAGTAATGTAAAAAGGGTTGAAAGTGGAAGAAACGAAGTGTCTAAGTGCAGAATCCATGAAACAGCAGAAAAGAGGGAAGAGAAAAATGGCCAGAAAAAGTGAACGGTGAAACCCCCCGACGAAAGCTCTGTTTTTCTCTCCTTTTTTGCGCTCCTTTTTTCGTTTTACTTAGGTTTACATCCCTGTGTAGTTCAGATCCCTATGGGACATCTCAGGGGGCCTCATGTGTGCATGCATGGCATAACAAAAGCCTGTCTCCCACCCTGTTTGATGCGGATATATTTATTTGGAAAATGGAACAAAAAATGGAATGAAAAATGGAACAAAAAACAGGAGGAAAAATGGAACCGTGAACGGCCTTAGTGAATTGCCATCCTGCCAAATTGAATGTGCATTTCTTCCCCTTGTCCACCCCTCTGTATCCATCATAGCGCTTCTGGGTTTGTAATTGTTCACGGATTGACTCTAGCGGGGTGTGGCGGACAGAGCTTGTTTAGACTTGGTCCTCTTCCGAGAAGCTTTGGATCTCTTTGTGGAGCGAGGGGCTGGGTAAAAGTGCCGTGCCTGCCGCGGCATTGCCGCGGCACTGTCGTGCACTGACACCGCACCGCCGCGTCAATGCGCTGCACATTGACGCGGCGGTGGTTGTGTTATTGCCGCGCTGCATTTAACTCATTCTACAAGACTTCCCCGGGCCCAAACCATGTGCGCACAAGGTTTATTTATTATGATACATCGTTTAAACACGAACAACCCATACCCAAGATTTTCCTAGTTGGGCTTAGTTGGAGCCAAGTCAGACCTAACTAAGGCCTTATTCTGTATAATGCTCGCCTATTCCATTGAACTTTGGGAGAAATCGACCAAAGGAAGGGGAAAAAATCAGTCCCACTCACTCAAGAGTTTTAACTCTGCATAGTAAATAACTATTAACGTCTCCGGGTCTTAAATTCCAGTTGAACCATATGTTCTCATCTACCTGCGAGAATGTAGAGGTTGCTGTGCACTGCACATGCTCACCTATGAGACGGTGCGAGGACCACATTTGGGATCTCATGCCACTCTGAGCTCCACTGAGTCATTAGCTGTCTGAAGGTGTGTTGATTTAGGCACCTGTAGCTGGGTTAGATGAAGGTACCATGTGGTTCTACCTGGCACAACTGCCGCAGCACTGCCGCG
The DNA here is from genome assembly GCA_029204335.1 of Mycena vulgaris. Taxonomy (NCBI): domain Eukaryota; kingdom Fungi; phylum Basidiomycota; class Agaricomycetes; order Agaricales; family Mycenaceae; genus Mycena; species Mycena vulgaris. The sequence continues at coordinate 126,521 of JARGYA010000193.1, read as the reverse complement.
CACTTCCCATTTAACGCTCATGTGGTCCACTCTCTCGTAATTCGGGGCTCCTATTGGATAAATATGTATAATAGAAAGATTGGTAACCTCAATGAAAATCATGTACAGAGCTCTCAATGTGCAACAGAAGCATTCTGTGGTTCGCCAGACAACGGACAAATTCTATGGTTGCACGTGTGTGACTACAACATTGCATGTCAGCAATACAACTGCTGCTCGTGGTTCAATCATGTGCGCAAGCACAGATTTGCGTGCATCATATTGGTGTTCATCGTGAGGTAATGTGCGTGACTGTACACACATGTCGAACCAGTTGAAGCGGGGGAGTTTGAATTTAGTGTGAGAAATGGAAACTCGCTGACTATGTGCTTGGGGAATGACCGGCGTGAACTCAGCGAGGCTCAGTCAGTACAGGAATCCAGTTGGTCGTGGCATTTGAGTTGCGAACTGAGGTTGACTAAGAGGAAGTTCCTCAACCCATAGAGACAGAATCCGGTTCACTCACTAATTGAAGCTACAAAATTGCCCTTAATGAACCAGTCCACTGGGAAATTTTGCTGTGGCACCGCCCCGCACAAGATGGACAGTGCACAGTTGGAGGAAGTCTATGGGAGCAGGGGCCCTCATATAATTTCCCGGGACCAAACTACAACCTCCCCACCCGATGTGCAGTGCCTGGAGTCTGTATCAGAGGGAATACCCTCCGTGCCACCAGGACTCAGGGCCTCGTAGCCGGACTCTTGCTGCAGGGGGTCAGCTGAGGCTCACTAATTTCCCTCCCAGATTCAACAGAATCTTCAGTGCGCACATTATAATTTATTGAAGGCATTCAAGTCTTAACTCACTCAATTCAAGAATGCGCCGCAATCATCCAAGCGTTCAAGGTAATCGCCCTAGCGACCCTACGATGCCATTTTTGCTAATTTTGCACTTATATTTATCCTCACCAAATTGTAGTGCTTCCCTAGATCTGCTAGCTCAAGATATGGGCATGCCAAGGATCAAAACTCTACCACCACTCTCATCGTAGTGTCCCAACCACGTGGTTCAAATTCAAATGCTCTGATTTTCGTTCACGCTTCGGTGAGTCGTGCTGATTCAATTTAATTCCCATAGATCATATTTACATCTCAATCCCCAACGTCAGTCCTACACTCCCGCCTCCGCACCGAGAAAACTCCTACACGGGCACCGCAATCCCGTGTTCCACTGCACCCTCACTTCAATTGCGCTGCTCTCCCTCCACGTGGAACAACATCGAGATGTGGCTGTGGGTGTACAGGACACACACGTGCTAAATGTAGATGTGCACGTCTTAGCTATCGCCGCAACTGTATTAACTTGGAACACAAATTTCGTGCATTTCATGCGCTGTGATAAGGACCACGGTGCTACGGGTGTGAATGAGATGGTATTCAGTTGGTAGCTCGGTCGTCCTCTAGGGGGTGATACAGATGAAATCTGGTTGGAGGAAGTGGTGGATACATGTTCTGGTGGTTCCTGTTGGTTGGTGTTTAGGAAATCGCGAGACGTTCAGTGCGAAATAGGGTCAAATATACTTGTCAGGCTAGCTGTCTTCTAGCTTTCTGAACTCCTAAAGCCTTCTACTTTGTCTCTAGGTCAACACCTTTCCCCGAATTTTCGAGGCGTGAGCTGGGATGTAGGAATCTGCCAAATGGGGGCTCCGTAGGTGACTTTAATGTCGTCGAGGGTTGGAATACGGCGAGGGGCGTCGCTTGGTACATCTGTATGGTCGCAGACAATTTGCCTAAGTTGACGTCTTTACAAGGCTCCCACTACTGCAAGACAGTGTGTCGGCATAGGAAGGCGGCACAAGTAGAATATCTGATGGCGGTGAGCGTAAGCTTCTGGGGGAGAGCTGCAGTGGGGAGGAAGGTAGAATGCCCAAAAGCAAGTGTGAACTGAGGTGGGGTAAACTTCTGTATTGGTGGGTCTAGTACACTTGGTGTAGAAGTGGGGGAGAACTAGAAACCCGAAGATCAACTGACTACTGTGTCTAAAATATGTCCTCTTTTATACCATTTCTCGCTACTGGCGTCTGGGCGCACGCGAGAGCAAAACCGAAGAATTGCACAAACGCGAGCTGCCAATTTGAATTTGAAGGTCAACTTGGCCAAACGCAAGGGTCTAGACCATAAGGAGTTGATACCCTGTTTCATGGTTCAGCCGTATATGGGGCATGGGCTCCTGTGATGTGTCAGTGCCTTTGTTTTAGGGGTACAAAGTGGTGGGGGTGCAGTGTTTGACCAGAGTTCTTCTGCAACTGGCGGTGCTACGCTCGCAAGTGTTCCGATGCATGGTGATTGTGGAATTTGAGGATGTGACCACTCTCTTCGGGGAATCACCTTCTAACCAGTGGTCGGAGTCGTTTGGTGTGAGTGCCGTGTCAATGTAGGGTTACTTCCTGTTGGTCTGCGTCCCCATTAAAGGAGTTTCAGGACCTCGAAAGGTCTTGTCTATGGTGTGTGCGAAGTGGGTATGGTGCGTTTGGTGAATTGCGGTGTTTTGCCGAATCGGGTTTCCTGGTGCTTCCAGATTGGGGAATTGCTGGTGTAATGTTGCTCCTGCGCGAGGGCATACACAGTGCGTATTCAGCCCTCACAGTGCTGCGACACCATATTTCCTTTGTGTTCGCACTGTTCACAAGTGCCGCACACTGATGGGAATTGGTGCAGTCCTGCCGCGGCCTCTCCAGCTTTTTCCACAATATTTGGTGAGTGTCGAGTTACCGTCATGATGCCCACTATAGCCAACATTGACTCGGCCAAATAAAAAAAGAAATCACGCGGCAATTTCTCCTGGCCCAAGTCCCAGCATATTTTACATTTGGCGCCCCTAAACTCTGTCTCCAATCACACACCTTATTACATTTCCATTCTGATTGAATCCTGGTTGAAAAGTGCTCATGTACCCCTATGACATCCCACTGCTTACCCCCCCAGGCAATGGTTGGGACATCATGGACTGAATTTGTGAGCTGAGGACCCATCAAGGTTTTTGTGTCCTTCAATTCAGACATTTTTGGCTCTAAACAGTGTACTGAGAGTAGGAAACCTTTTATGAACTTGATTACAGGCTGGGGGAGCTGTGGGAAAGGAACGAAAGTGTGCGTAGCAATGCCGTGTCACCTTACCTGGTGGTTGTGTTGTCACAGGACTGCCGCGGTACTGCCGCGCATGGCCACAAGTTTGAAGTGTTGAGTATATATTTCTAAAGAGTCCACAGAGCATCCCAACACTCATTTCTATGTTGCATCTAGTCTCCTGTACCATTGTGGGAGAGGAATTCCAAGGTTCTACTATGTTTGTTGATTTTTTAACATGCCAAACACTGGTTGAGCATTTCAGGTTTTTTAGTGAAAATATTGGTGAAAACTTCCTTGATTTTTCACCCTTTTTTCAGTGAAAAAGTCTATGAAAAATTCAAAACATTTTCAGTCCTTTATAATGTCAAGGTGAAAAATAAAAAATAAATCGAAAAATATTGAAAAAGTTATATATTTTTCACATCCTTTTTCAGTGAAAAAAAAGTAGTGTGAAAAATATGGCTTTAATAGTGGGACATTATTATTTAAAACACCAGATCGGTTTTTTTGTGAAAGTTTGCACCACCAGAGTGAATTGTCATGTTCGTACTTGACTTTCATATGACACATATACTGTGTAATAATTATTTTGTGTAAATTTTAGCACACCCTAGCTAAAATTAGGTTAAATTGCACCACTCTGAGGAAATGATTTCAAAAATCACCCAACCTAGGAAAGAAGCCTTCGCCAAAACCCATCTCAGAATTCTCTTCCCAAAAAATGGCACAGGTTCAAATAAGTTGAAGTCGAGTGAGAAAATAACCTCGGTTTGCCGTAAGCTTTTCTAAAGTACCACCAGGCCTCCATCCTGGGCCTCACATAGAAGTATATGATGGTGAAACAGTCCTGGAGTATCCAGCCCACACAAATTCTCCCCATGGAGGAGACCATGTTCTCCTAATACGGTAATATATCACGTTGTAACGAGCTGCGGCCACGGAGACTTTGGAGAGGAGAGTAACGAAAAGGAGCGGCTACTTATTGCCCATTGGGGCAAAGCCCATCGAGCGTATTTGCGGGCAAGGTGCATGCCAACTATTCATCCAACACCTTCGTTCTAACTTCCTTCTAGAACTCGTCAAAACATTGGCATGGAACGTCTGTGGAGAAACATTCGGAAAGACACTACGAAGTACGAAAAAAGCCTTACCCGTTTGAAATTCCGCCTGACATGCTGATTAACAAATTGCACAGCAAGTTTATCCGAGGAGAGTGGAAAGACTGAAGTCCAAGCAGCATTTTTTTGACGAGAATCAAGTACGAAGCAAGTCGCGTCTTTTTTGCATCAGCACATGTTGCGTGATTTTGGGCAAATACAGCCAATCTGTGACCCGGGTCAATTCTGGCAACACTTTCCGCAGGTGCATTTTTCGATTTCAGTGGTGCATTTTTTATCTTAATTATTACACAGTATATGGCCCATACTTTCGCACCACATTGGTTCACGCAATTACACAGGTTCCAACACTCCTCAAAAAATTCACCACCACATTTTGATGGAGAACCGAGCACAGGTCGTTGTAGCAGGGATATGCACACCTCCGACACTGAGATAAATTTCACTACCGATCTTTATTCCCAGATACACTGCTGCGTTGCATAGCCGGAAAAAGGATACCCCGCTCTCTACGCGAAAATACACCGGGGTCAGAACAGTTGAATTCCTGTTTGGAATGATTTGATGGCTCTTGCTAATTTCTTGTATCCTCCTCAGATCCTCTGTTCACGGAATTGCTGGCGTATGGGGGTAATACTGGGACATTATTATTCAGATCTTTACCGAAACTTACACAGGTCTTTCTACAATTTACACCACTGGTCCAGCAGTAAAAATACACACCTTCTGGAAATTTGTGCCATGGAAGATCCCTCAGGAAAAATGCACAGGTTACACCGGGAAAAATTCACCGCATAAATCACCGGTTCAACCATTCAGTTCACTCCGTTGAGGTGTGAGGGTTGGGCCGACATCATGTTCCCTTCTAGTAATAGTTGAGAGTCTTGGTCACGTGTGCCTGGTTGAATCTGGGTGAAACAGCCTTGTAGATGAAATCCAGGTCCATAACTATGCATGGATTAAACCCAGGGATCTCCTAGCTCCACAGGTTGACTGGGGATTTTAGGACACAGGGTTGTGGTTAATTGGGGGGTCGGGACACAGATTTGTGGTTGTTGATGAGGCAGATTCCCAGCACTATATCTGAGGAGATTCACAGAACAGTGTATCAATCCTTATTACGACTGCCAAGACATTTACCTGCGACCCAGAATGCCGAAGGGCCGCTGAAGAAAGGAGGAAGCGACAATGGAACTAAGGGTTCACACATCAAATTTCCCAATATGGATGTAAGTCGGCGTCTGATACTGCTGCTTCTCGGCGGAGGCACCAGCCTGTCAGTGTGTTTATTTGAGAACAATATGGTAGTGTGATTTCGAAGGGACCCAGGAACCTGTGTTATTTAGATTATTGAGCTGTGTAAATCCACATATCAATTGCTAGCCTGTGCATGAAACACGCAAACTACTCTGAGCGGTGTAATTTTCGAAGGAAAACCGCGGGTGGCGTCAAAAATAATAATGTCCCACTATTACAGCCATACTGGCGTGCAAAGGATGGGAGACAGAGTTCCATCCTGGATGAAAGAGCAGGTCTCAGCAGCTTTAACGGGCTGGCACCAAGATGGGACTAAGAGGTAGGAAGATATCAACAGCACCAAATTGTATAGAACTTCCCACGTACGAAGGACGATCACGGCAAGCGGTTGTGCACCAAAAATAGGTAGTGAATCCAGTGAAGCTCAGGTATGTTATTTTGTGATGAGCAGTTGCCAATGAGTTTTGGTGGAGGTCTAACCTGTGTATTTTTCGGATGGATCTACATCGACTGCGTTCAGCCCGGACCTAGACATCGATTGCCTAGCCGGACGGAGGCCTGGCTAAGCAACTAGACCACGGGCTAGACACGTCCCATCACGGGCTAGACACGTCCCATCCGTCCGGCTAGACAATTGATGTCTAGGTCCGGGCTGAACGCAGTGATCAGCGTAAATTCTCGAACGTCTCCGAGGTGAGCATCCTCAATATCAAAACAGCAGTGTAATTTACTCAGAGACACCTGTGTAATTCTGTGACACACCTGTGTAAATTTTGGTGAAATCTGAAATAATTATGTCCCAGTATTACTATCACGCGCTGGGAACCTGGGCACCTTAAGGGTTTTGATCCGTGAACAACTCCCTCGAGAGACTTTTTGAACATCTGAAAGTGTTAAATGGTAGGCGCGCATCCTGGGAACAAGTTGAGCCTATTTGGGGCGTATTTGGGGACATTTTGAAGGTGCGGTGAATTTAGTTCGGGCGAAACTCCCGAAAGGGCAATTATGGGGAACCTGGGCACCCATGCAAACTCATTGTTGCCAGCTCATTTAATGCCAATATGCTGCTTTATGATGTTCAGGGGATAAAACTACAGTATCGCAGATGGCAAAAGGGTATGTTGGACCTAGAGAAATGGTAGAACTGAGTGCTTTAATGTGCTTACGATGCCAAGCGCATGCGACGGGATCCATACCGCTGATCAAACGACTGCCGCGCAACAGTGAGAGGACATAGTCGCCCAAAATAAGCTTCAAACAGCTTCATGATAAGTAGATGGACATACTTATCCCAGGGATCCACTCCTGAGTCGAACTGTCGAGAACCCGGCATTTAGACATTGGTACCAGAGAAAATCGGCTGATTCGGTACATGGTGGATGCTGAGAGAGACATAAAACAGATAGAATAGTAGTCGAGCTTCGAAACTGAAGCCTTATACCTCATAATAGACTCTGTGAAGCTCTAGATCGATAGGGTCAAAAGGTTGTTTGATATGGAGGTCGCGGCAGTGAGGTATTTGAGGGCACATCATGTTTATCCTGGAGGTTTTATAAGGGGGAAAGCGAATTTCCGGAAGCCCTTGATGTAGGTGATGAGCGCGAGATTTTTGCGGTTAGAACGAGCCCCAAAACTTGTGGATCGACCGAGGAATGGTGGAGAAACAGGTGAAATGGCCTCTCGGCATTAAGAAAATGATGTTCTCACCCTCCGGCCCGCGATCAAACGAGGCACAGCTTTCGATCAACGCAACATTCCGCATCAAAATTTGGCATAGATGGGCATCAGGGATCGTAGTCCCTCCCCCAAGTCAAAGTTGTTAACATTTGGTACTATTCATGCATATATTTGGCAAGTGCCCAGGTTCCTAGTGCCAGGTCCTAGTCAGATAGTACCCCCATAGAAAAATGAAGAAAGTTTTTTACCAATATGTTCACTGAAAAACTTAAAATGCTCAACCAGTGAAACCTTGCATCCAAGGTTTAAAACACATTACACAGTCGTTGGATGCTTAAATATACCCTAAAAGTGAAGTCTCATGTGTCCCGAAGTCGGTTAGTTGGGCTTAGTTAGGCTTAGGCATTGCCGCGGCAGTGCGCGGCAATTTCTCCTGGCCCTGGAGTTGCATCTGTGATATAGAAACTGTCAGATTGGGGCAACGGCGCGTGCGATGATCCGACGGACCTTCTGAATCCGAGTTGGATTCAGAGCGCGGTCTCGTCCTAGGAAGTCCGCGTGGAGATGCATTCACAGGCCGTGGTTCATCCTTCGATCCCTTGGGGAGGCATCTTGCCAGGCAGAATCAAGCAGAAGAATGGCCGGAATCACGCGGATTTCGCGCTGTTAGACGCGGTAAACAATGAAGCAGAGATCCTTAAACATTGAGGAGTAAGTTGTAAGGACCCGGAGTGGAGACAGCAAGTGGTGGCGACACGGCGGATAGCTGTGATGTCACGGTTATTTGCCAGTCGCGAAAGTTATCTGCCATCCGTCCGGTGTATTATACTCTGGGTCATTTCGATCATTTTGAACACATGGATCAGCTTTAAGTTCTTTATTCTACATCACTGATTATTCCTAAGATTTGCGGAGACCCGGAACAGGGTGAAACAACGAAAGTGGCAGATAACTTCACAGCCACTGGCAGATGACTGCCCAGCTGATCCGGACATGAACCCTGGATCAAAACCCGTACACTTTAATGAAAACAGCTGTATACCAAGAGGGGAGGGAGTGGGACAGAGTCTGGGACGGATTGTCTTTATCTTTATCGTTTTCTCTCCTTCCCTCGGATTCACCCGGATCCCACCCTCGTCATCCATTCGTCCATTCATTGCGGCGCGCCAACGCCCCGGGCGCTGGCGCCGTCTCATCTGTGCCCTACTTATATCGACTCCGAGTCACTCCGAGTTCGAGTCCGCGGTGCTCAGCTTACTCCCAACCTAGTACTCAGTGCTCATACATATGGGTGAACGGTTCCTCCCGGTGCATCTCTCTCTCCACCCAATCCAATCCAATCCGACCAAAAAATGCAACCCCTCTCGTCGACTTGTATTTTAATATTTATGCCCCGAGATCAACCCGCTTGGCAGTGGCAGCACCGCTAACTACTCTAGATTTAGGACCCACAGCGGTTTGCGTTTGTGGCGTGCACTTAGTTCTCCATTCTCGGACGTCCGAAATAAACTGATATTGCGGGAAGACGGGCGTTGAACCAACACTACATGTGCTGGCATCCCCGGACGGTTGACCTGCCTATATGTTCAATTCAACCACCCGCCAAGGCGCATGTTAACGCCGCCAGGCCCAGTGGGCCCTGGTCTCAGTACTTAGTCTGAGCCTTATTTATATCCCCGCGCCCCCCAAATGCAAATGCAAGTGAAACGAAACGAACAAATAACCCCGTCCCACCCGTCCCCACCCATCTCCTTCCTTCCTCCCATCCCTTATCAAAAGGTACGCACACAGCCTCGGACTCGGAGTCGCTCGCTCCTCCTCCTCCGATAAAATTTTAGCCATTACACACTTACACACTTACAGGAGTCCGACTCCCGAGTCTCAACTCACACTGCCTCCGTTACTGTAATATATGGTTTACTGATGATATGTACTATGTTGAGCCCAGAACGAACGTTAACGACGCCAACCGACGATCAGGTACAGGGATATATTATGTATTTCAATCACTGCACCCGCCGCGGGATGCGCACCCACAGCCCAGCGGCGCCTCGCGTCGCGTCGGTGACCGACCATGCCGTGCCCGTGCCCGATCTCCTGGCGGCTCTAGCACTTGTAATCACGCAGCCTTTCCGGCCGAGGAGCAGGTCTACCAGGAATGCGACGGAGCTCGTGGGCGCACTGGTTGGGTGGTGGAGAATTTATGCATCATGCAACAACGGAAATGGAATGGAATTCAACCACACCCACAGTGCCTACCCGCTCGTCAACAGCAAAACACCCGTTGCCTGCGTTTCCATGCTGCGCGCCGCCCCTTGACTCTATTCTATTCTATTCCCTCCCTCCATCCCATTGGTACTGGGGTTTTTCAAATCGACAGGGGGTGTGACGCGTGACCCGAAATACCAATTCGACATTTCGACGAGCAGCCGAATTTTCACGTGACACCCCCCCCCAAAAAATTTCGACATTCTCACGGAAAAAAATGTCTTTTTGCAGTTTTCAGGCCTGCGTGAAGGTTTGGAGGTTCGACAGAGGCCCGAGTGACGCGTGACCGCGACCAAAATTCGTGATCGACAGGGGGGGGATGACGCGTGACTGTCGATTTGAATGAAAAACCCCAGTATTGGATGCGCACGCCGCGCGGGCGGGTGCGCACTTCGTACAATTATCATTGTCATTAATATTATGAATTCAGTTACAGTAGTACCACTCCATACATACATTAATATTGAAAAATTCAACCAACCACGCGCTCCTGCATATGGACCGTCCCACGCCCTGATCCTTACCGACCGCGTCCGGCATATCCCGCACCAGTCTAGAACGCCAAGCGCACCATTGGCATAAGCGCTACGCGAGACACGGTAAGCGGAAGAGGGTTGCCCGATTGGCTTGACAGATCAACTTGCGCACCAAGCGGAGTCTAAATTTGGCTGGGTTAACTTGTTTAACTTGCGCGTAGATTAACTTGTGCTTGTGACCGTTTACACCCACCTTCCCCACCATAATGGACATGTCCGAACGCCTCAACCACCCTCTCAATCATCCTCAAACTTCCCTAGAGCCCCCCGGAGCCATCCCGGGGGGGGGGGGGGGTTGATGCCATCACCAACGTTGATAGTGCCATTGACATCGCCGATATCAGTGACCAGGGTCCCGATGCTCGCTCTTCAATTGACCAATGATTAGTCGCAGATGGAAGGCTAAGGGCCATGCAAATTTCTTATCCAAGCCTCACGGCGTCGCCGTCAATAGTTACAACTCCATCGCGACATGATCACCTTGGCACTTAGATTCCACGTTGCGCGCGTTCATCGTCCGAGTCATTTCGCCACATGAGACACCCTAATTGGGAGGCCTCATGGAGACGAGTTGGCGTCGAGGTATAAAGGAGGGCCTCTTTCAACGTATTTGGATCAACCCCCCAGCTTGAAACACCAGTGAGTCGGCTGCTGCCCATGCCTCCCTAGTCATCATGGCCGCCTCCATCCAGTACATCGTCACCGACGTCACATTTAGGATGTCAAAGCCCGGTCCACATTTCACGGCAGAAGCATGGAGTACCGCAGGCAACTTCAAAATCGATCTTCCCACTGATTGCCTGCTCGGGCCGGCCCGGATGTTTGGGCTGAACGATTGGGGAAGCAGGGGCCTTCGGTTCAACCATTTTTGACTGTGGACCTGCCAGGTGGCAGTGTAGGGCCGCATCAGATTGCCATAAGAACTGCCCGCAAGTTGACCCTCGTCGTTTCGTGGCCATCAGACCAGGATCGCCCGGTGTTCACGTCAGTAGAGGGATTTCAATCGCACGAGATTCACGTTACGCCGGCGGTCACAAGAAAGCCTAGATACAGAGATTAGTGGGCTGTGGCTCTGGAGCGCTTGAAACAACTCAACGTCTAGTGCAGGGAAGCCATGGTCACCGCTAAAAACCCACCGCGCGACAGAAGATACAGTATTTAGGGTATCAGGCTAGCGCACGAGTCAAGGCACGTTAAGGCACCCCGTCAGTGGAGATCAGAATTCCACTCGGACCCGCAAGGCTAAGTCGATTGGGGAGATTCAGAGATGCATCGAGGAGGAGTGTACTACTGCAGAGGTCCCAATAAGGATCAAGCACGTACCGTAGTGTTACCTACTATTACGCCTAGTCCGCGGTCCTTGGAAGGCATTCTAGCCTTGGGAATACGAGATCCTCGACCGGCGACTCGGACACTAAAATCCAACCGGGAATCATTGCCCGCCAAGAATGGGATGGTCAACGGTGTCATGATCTGGGCAACCGGCGGCCTCGGGAAGCGCCACAGGCGCGCGGCGTGTAGGTAGGTAGGTAGGTAGGTAGTATTACACGGCACGGTCCGAATAACGAACGCCGGTTCCCAGGAATTATCCCGGTGTACAAAGCAAGCTAAATTACACCATCGTCCCTAGACCTATGCACCGACGAGGTGTAGAGTGTGTCGGCCACTTTCTGGACATCACAAAGACGCGCGTGGACGTCGCTTGCTGCTGCCTTGACAGCCTTGTCAATTCGCCCTATGCAGCACTCTATCAATACCCTAGCGTAGGCTAGAATGTAGGAATCTTGGTGGGATTGCGCCAATTCCGAGCTAGCACATTCGTTGTGTCCAGTCCAGGATGGGAGACTTGGTTTGGCCGAGAACAATAATGTGTCAACAACATAGGGCAATACAGTACGTGGGTCCGAATACATGCACACACACGTCTGTGAACGAGTTTTTCTTCCTTCCCCAGGAACCTAGAGGGCGGCGGCCAGGTACCTCTTGTTGGAAAACTCCTGTGATACATCTTCAAAATTTGAGCACGAGCCAGAAGAGAAACTCACTTCGTTGCAGGTCGCCGTCTCTGTCGTGATAGTCCACTTCTGGGACCCCTGCTGCTCTTCGTGGGACGTGTGATGACGCCATTGCAGCTCGGTCCCTGCTTCCCGAGCATCCGCAGGCGTCGTCGCATTCAAGACTGGATCCCGTGTCCGTGCATTTAAAGTCGCCAGAAGGACATTAGAATATCTGCAACAGGTGTGAGATTCGCGCAGCGGTATTAATATGAGTGAATTACACTTTTCCAAGCATGAAAGCACTGTAAAGCACGTTAACGCTGGTTCCAAAGTTGTCCGCGCATCACATACGGCGTCTCGTGTAGATAATTGTCGGGGTACAGCATGAAGAGCACAACGTCTGCAATAGCCACGACGGAGGTTATGGCACCGCTGTTGACAGTGGTGTAGATCAATTTTGTGAGCGTGCTGTCGGTTTTTTTCCAAGGTGTTCGTCGGCGGTAGCTAAAGAGCTATACCCACTAAGGTCAGCAAAATATGATCGACTGCAATACATACAACTTACTATCCCAAGCATTGTCGCAGTAATCACAATATCGCATGCTGCACTTCCGAACAGCCAGAGCTTGCACCTTAGGATCAGCTAGTGTCGGCACACAAAATTGACTACGGCACCTTGACCCCGACCATTAGATGTCGAACCTCGGACAGCTCCGTTGTGAGCGCAAAAAGAGCATCGGAGATGATGGCGCTGAAGCTTTGCATCAACGCAAGCTGGATATATCCCCGTCGTCAACTCGGAGGAGTGAAAGGCAACATAATCACATACCAATACAATCAAGCCAGATATGCCGATAGCGTAGGGGTTGCTTCCCCTGAGGACATAGATGCGCCTGGATAATAATTCTAACCCTGCAGCAACTTCCGCAGCATACAAGACACACCAGGCAAAGAAAATCTGAACTGAGGCGGAGACTGTCCAGAAATGAGACACAATATGCAGCGAAGGAAATAACTTACTGATGCCAGTGAATATTGGTCCTGCTGCGCTAGACCACGGGAGATTGGTTAACACAGTAGGATCCCCCCAACCATTTACAAGTAACATGTAGGCAAAGTGACTTGAAATAGCGGTTTGAGCCACATCGAGTAAGAAAATTGTGTACACTGCGGATGGGTCAGACAGAGCTCCAAATAAAGTGGATTCAGGTACCGAGTGCTTTCATCGAGGTCCGTTCCTTGGGGAAAGCGACATGGAATATATCTGGAAGCCTTCAGTCATGGCGGTGGAGTGCAGACAAATGTTCGTGACGTACACACTTGAAGAGTGAGCGTTCCCAGCAGAGCCCAATTGAGCTGAGTGCCTGCTAGCTAACAAAGTATTCAGGCGGATGTCTCTCGAGCGCAAGTAAGGAGGTTACTATGGGCCCAGTCCTGCCAGTGAAGAGCGGGGCGTTAGAACGCAAAGAGAGTGAACAGAATAGCACTGCGACTCACAACAATACATGCTGGGACATTGTATACAGTGGAGAGTGAGGATGTAGTTTCAGGTATAGGAACAGGAAAGGAATGGCCCAGCGGGTAACGATTCTGGCCTACCTATATACGCAACCTCTCGCTCGGTGTCCAAGCACCATATGGGGACGCCAGAAATAGAAAGACGACCCTGAATCAGAACCCGGCAAACTCACTCTAGCGTTTCTTTAGCTCACGCAGTCGACAGCGTGAATACGCCAACCTGGCCAAGAAGAAGATTCATTATCGCTTGAAGAGGGTTATTCCCCCCCAAATCCCGGCTGACAAAGAGGGAGGAGCGACTATAGGTATAGTAAGTGCAGCCTGTTGACCAACCGATGATTGAGCATTGCAGCTGCGAAAATGGGTTCAAAGTACTGCGCCAAGGGCGAGTCAATGTCCATCCACTGGAGGTAGTCTCTGATGCGAATGCGAAAGGCCGAGTCGATAAAGGTGAGCGAGGAGAGAGATGGCGCGACACAGCCACTGATCTCGGTTGTGTTGCCTCATTCTCCGATCCGTTGATGTGCCACTGATGCCAAGGATGATGCGCCCTAAAAAGCCCTGAAAGTGTTCTTGAGGTTCCTGTTCAACCCAATTCAGCGTGGGGCACAGAGCCAGATTTTTGGGCCTCTGAAATGATTTATATACATATGTATGATAAATTGAGATTTTCTTTGTTCTCACGTTCCAAATGCGCCAATTGCCTAGGACAACGGCGCCCATTTCTTGCACCGTCAAAGAAGACAACACACTGACCGACGCGATATACAGGGAGGGAGTGTCGACTTTACCTCCCGACTCGCAACTTTGAGATTTGCGCGTTGTAGTATTAATACTGTAACAACCAATTAATGCCACGTCCGCAGAGATCTACCCTTTAGATTGCAGACCGGTGGTAGGTCTCGTTATCCAGATCCCGTCGTTGAACAATCAATCAAGTAGGCGTAAATGACCCGTAGACGTCTTACGAAAGCAGCCGCGGAGACCTCAGTTGCGATCCGTATCAGTCCCTGAGATGTAAACATGTGTGATCAGCGCCGCAAAAGCAACTTCAAGGAGTCCGGTGCTGTAATCCACGTAAAATATTGGAGCCGTGCAGAATCAGATGCTCTGGAGCTCGTAAAAGCTGTGGCGGTGCTGACCAACCAAGGAAAGAATTATGGGCTGCTCTGATTCCTCATTGCGGACGACAGTGTTTCGATCTGGGATACAGGGTATATGCCTTCTTTTTGACGGTTTAGACGAGGAATTCTGGAGGAGGATGAGGAATAAAATGATGGAGGCTGAGGGCGCGACAAGATATCAAATTCAAAAACGAGATACGAATAATCAGAGTGGGGTTCCCTGCATACTTACTGCGCCATAGATAGATTGGGGAGCGAAAGATTGCATGAGGACGAGGAGAGCAAGCAGCTGGGATCAAGCTCGGATGCACCCGCCATGGGTCGAAAGCATACATTTCGTCAGAAGCACCGCCGCCGGCTGCTCGTCGTCTGTCTCGACTCAAATGTGCCATATATCGATTAATCTTGTTTGTGAAGAGAACTCCTCGCCGCCAAACGTGGAACGGCACTAGTTCGTGTAGATTGCATTGCACTCTTGTGTGGTCTTCTTAAAATTAGTCTGTGGTTCCAGCATCGCAAGCTATCCGGAGCGCACATATCGACACGTCTGTAATGCTATCTGCACAATGTAATGCGAAGTAAACAATCAATCAGAATTTGTAAACCTGTCTCTCTTGCGTGCTCTCAGACTACGTATCTGTTTAAATTGGGGACGGTGGACAAAGGCATATATTCATCCAAGCTCTCGCGGCGAGGCCGGAAGATGTATAGTCTGGCCGCAGTCCTTTACATTGGACGCAGACATCCCTAAATATCGTAGGGGGGTTTTAAACCCCCTTCCACATTCGTTGCCATCGGCTGTAGACTCCAAGATCCCCCCAGTCAATTACCCTCGCTCCAAGCGACAAGTCTCATTGACGAATCCCTGCGGGCGACCCCTTTCATCATTTCTGCCAGCTTACCATCATTCTCCGGCTTTTCCCTGCGTCCATCCTCGCGCCTTGCGCTTTAAACTCACGGGCAGGGGAGCATCTGAGCTAATCAATGAGCCGCCGGAGGATCGAGGAAGTCAATCTCCAAGGCCACATTTCCAAAGTTTGGACGGGAGGCGCTGAGTGACGTTCAAATCCCCCCTATCCCTGTGGCGTTTGTGGGCGCGGGTGGACACACCGTGGAATCCCGTTTCCATCCCCCTGCTATTTTTCCTCCTATCGTACACCAAAACACAAAAGGCTTGAGTGTGCCGCTGGACGGGGATGCGGCCACAAATTCCAACCAGGCCCCGATCTCGGAAGTGTGGCCAGTGGCCACATCCCCATTCAGCGACGTGTGCGTCCCCGAGCATTGAACGTTTTGTTCACCTCATTTTGAAGTACACGGATTCCTGGCCCCACGCACTGGGCCTGATACTCAAGGTCGTGTGTTGTTTTTATCCGAAACTAGCAGTGACCCGTGCTATGCTACGGGAAGAAATCTTTGGAATAAATTTACAAGTTCTCCAGTTTGCAGTGTGCAGCGGACCAGTTTAAATCTCAAGTTTTCGAAATCTACAGAGATACATGTCAATTTCTCAACTGTAAGCTACCGCGGCCACTCGTCGCCAATCTTTGATTGGCTCCTCGTGACCCCACGTTCAGTATGCTATGATCATTCAACTCGACCTCAATGCAATGATTCATTCAGCAGCAGCATGCTCACCTGAGGAACTCCTTGAGGTACTCCAGCATCCAAACCACCTCTGTGTGCATGTGTCTGCGAAAGTCGGCGCAGACAGAGCTCAATTTCAGCGGACATGAGCAGCGGGCGTAAGTGTAAGCGCTCACCTGGGGCGAATTACGTGGCGTGCACATGGACCGCAGGCCCGGGGTTGGCCCGGCACGACCTCCGACCTCAGTCCATCGCGATGATGATGTGGACTTGAGACTCGGGTTCTATCCCAACAGGAAATTATTGAGGGTAAGAAGAGAGTGATCTGGGAAGGAAGAGGAAGAGAAATGAGGCACGCACCTCCGAGTCCGAGGCCGCAACCACTTCGTGGCGACATGCTCGTGCTGTTCCGTCTGCGCGTCTTTGGGTACAGTTGTTTTTTATCCCCAGCTAAAAAAAATTGAGCCCGCATACTCACTCTAAGCTCCTGTCAATAGTGTTTTTCTTGAAGAGTATTCAAACCACAGGTAACTCTTGACACGTCGAGTCAGAGAGCAAGAAACTTAGAACTCTGCTTAAACTGAGAGATTAGACATCTTAATGCTAGCTGGGGCTCATGTACACGTTGAAAGGGACAAAAACGCGTCAAAGAGGTCGAAAGAGGTGTGAAGACGCGAGAGAGATCAGTGTGGGAAGGTTTGCAGCCAGCAGTCAATCAAAATGTGTTACGCTTGATGGCATCAAAGAAGACGCGCGCTCTTTTGCAATATTTGGAGGGTTCAGCATAGCCCCAGGTCTGGGTACCAGAAGACTTGTTGGAATTGCAAGAGTATAGTAGGTTACAGAGAGTGCTCAGGGATACAGTGGAAAGGCGCCAGAAACTTGGAGGATGTGGAAGGAGCGGTGTGCATGTGACCATCAACCAATCAGAAATGTCTCTTGACATTTTGGTTCGCACGCTTTCCCTTTTGTAATATAGATTTTGTCGGGGTCTGTAAGCGCCGACAGTCGTGCCAGCAGACAAAAGACAGATGTGTGTGATTCCTCCCTGGACTCTGTGATTATTAAGGCCTATCGTAGTTAATCTGCACAGTATGGGCAACCCGACACGAGGCATTACGCGTCGCATCCATCCATCGCCTGGCGGGTGAAGATTCCATATCGGGCACGAATCTTGATGAATTGCACGGCCGCCTTGCTTCTTGCTTGGCGGGACTCCCACCTCGATTGCCTCATGCTCCAAGCGGCATCTCGACTCTTAACGTCTAACCGCAACACCTATGTTGAGCCATAACCTTCCGCGCTGTGTGGTTCAAATGAGCCAATTGCGTGATGGACCTTCGGGGACTCATCGCCTCCATCAATTACATCCGATCAAGAACTCTTGTTCTTCTCTTCCAAGGGACAACATAACAGCTTTGGAGGCGCGCGCGCCATAGCCCCACTCCTGCGATTGTCATTTCTAATCGCCACATTGGAAGTTGGTGAGGCCGAACAACGATTCCGGCAACCTCGAGTCAACTGACGTGGTGGGAAAATACAGAACCCCTGGCTGTACAGACTCATCTGCGGTGCCACAACGACCGACGGCGCCATCCACTATTCCTCCCGTGGAAGGGTCGATCAGGGAAGATCAAGGGCCAACCTGAAGGGAATTCTGGGTCCATGCCGCGCCACATTCATGACTCGAGTCCCTTAGTGGATAGGCCCACGCCCCCAACGCGCGGGCAGCTCCAGGCATCATCACCGCAACGCGCGGATCCAGGGACAACCACACAACACACGATGAGGGGTATAAAGGCTGATAGTCCGCATCTCATTAGGGAGTTCAGACTCCCCCGCAACTCCGATTTCCCGCCGAGACCTTCATTCATGACTCGAACCGCAAAGAAGGGAAAGGCAACGGCTACGGTTTGTCGGTTCTGCCGCAGGAGGAGGAGGCGGGTGCGTGTGCCCTCATTGGGCCCGCGAATGTACTAACGAGTGGCCACAGTGTACCATACCGCCAGAGGGCGGGGGCTGCATCGCGTGCTCATTGAAGCAAGCCGAATGCTCAAAGGCGGATGTTATCCCGAGCAGGACGGTTGCCTGCACTGACCCCTCCCCCGAACATATCCAAACTGCGGACATACCGACCGAGGAAGGGGGCTGGTCCCGGTGTCCATGGAACGGAGCCGAATGCTCAACGGTGGATGTCGGCAGGGCCGTTGCGTCCCACTGCCGCTCCGGGCGAATACGCCCAAAGTGCGGCCGGGCGTTATCCATCGCCTCCTTTGATCTTCATACCATACCCGCCACCAGATTGGACCCCTGCAGTTCCGGGGGGTTATGACTCCCTTCCGATGATTAAGGTCCCCACCACGATCCCTGCGACCGAGTCATCCTGATCGTAAGTGAACACAAGTATTACTCATAGCACTGGCAAGACCATACACATCTGTAGTACGAATGTGAAATTGACGAACTGCTTGGGTAAAGACCAATAAATCTCAGGAAGTCCGCCAGATCCAAAACACGCGGCGTCTGAGTAGATAGGCGCATTCAGACAACAAAGGAGGCGATGGTGTTGACTGGTCCGTAATCGACTGTTTGTTGAAAGGCGTGGTGAGTTCGCTCGCACGTCGGGTTGACCTCTCAGGTTTCAGGCCTTTCATTTTTACAACTTGAAGCATGCCGACAGCGTTCTAAATTGCAGCTGATACAATGAAAATGACAAAAAGATGAGGCTTGCAGCGGGAAGAGAATAGAATAGATGAAGTTGGCGGACGTGTGGGTTGTGGAACGAGAAAAGCTGCGCGCGCGGTCAGGAAAGATCTTGGGTTCGAAAGTCTTGCTTTGGCACCGGCACGGAAAGGGACACAGCAAAGAACTGCTTCAAGCGGGAGTGCCCCAGCTGGTGTTCCAACGGTAAGCACAGAACGGCCGCGTTGAATGGGTGCCGTGGTCAAAGCCGTACGGTGGTGGTCAAAAAGAAGAAGGCAGCTGACGTCAGCGCCCCGTCATCCATTTGATTGATTGACACAGCCACCGGTCCCTTCCTTGCCGCCAGCTCGCCCTCACTCGCCCGAGCTAGGCTGACACGCGTCGTTTAATTCCTTGCCTCCGAGTACTGCATCGCTTCCAAGGTACAACTCTTTCAATCCACCGCCAAAATGATACTCTCACCTCGCAAGGATCGGTGTGGGTCAGTCTATCGCTAACTCTGCTACAACGTCGCATACTCTGCATGCTGTCCTGCAGGCTCTTCGTCCAGTAATAAGTTTACCATCCAAACGCTCCATGAAGCCTCACCTCCCGTTCTTGTCCCACTGCGAACCTTGATCGCTCCACTCCAAAGCCTGTGGCGGACAATAGCATCCGAGGGTTCCTCTGATCTTTCCCCTGACATTGCTGCGTCTCCTCCGCTCGTCTCTTCAATCCTCGTCGCTCCCAATCACCCACTTGATGCAGGTGTACACTCTCGCCGCAGATGTTTAGTAGATCCCTTCTTTCGCATGTGACTTCGTCAGTATCTATCCTTCTTGTCGCCGTCCAAGCCGCGCACGTCTCCGCTCTAGCGCCCGTCCGACTCCCATCAACCTACTGCATGAACCAATGCGGATATTCAGCGGTGAGAAAGCGCAACTTCCGCAATTGAATCCCAATTTTTCTGCAGAGACGCAAGCGCGAGTCAATGCCAGTCGAATTTCCTCCCCCTGCGCACTCCATGTCGAGTTCTCTATCACATCTCCTTGCTGGCAGAATCTCATTCCCGCTGCTGGACTAGTTCATTGCCTCTTGTCATGGATGCCCACGTCCTCGAGCCGTTTGGGTTCTCTCTCCCGACGTCGCCTCACCGGCTCTTGACCTGATGGCGTGGCGACTAAGGCCCACCGCGCTGACGCTGACTGGGCCTTCCACATTCCCAGTTCTGCAGCTCGCCGCCGAGCTACCCCTTACTTATCACGGACGTACGACAGCGGCTCTGACGATCTCTAGTCGACGACGAGACCCGCATTCAAGAATCGCCTTTCAACTGATGTTTCCTCCTTCCCTTTGAAAATCAGTGTCCATTGGACCGAGCCCCTCTCTCATATTGTTTAATTGCGAGGCTAGACATGGCGTGCGCTGCACATCTACTCTCTGAACGTCTCATGTGGCACTCACAGCTACTTCTGGACCCTGAATATCCTGCACGGTCGCCGTCTTTCCGTAAAAGAGCGCGCATCCATCGCACCTCCCATCTACCCAATTAGTCGACGCGGGCTTTCCACAGCCAGCGACCGCGCACTCCTTGGCTCCGCGTCACATACGGCAGGGAGGGATTCATGGTCTAAAGCTTTAGAGTTCGCGCGTTGATAAAGTCTCCGGGAATGATAGTCTCCTTATATACGGTTGGTGTGGCGTCTGTGGGCGCTGGTGGCCACAACCCACGAGGGGTCGCTGACTCAAGTGTAGTTTCATGACAATTGACACCGTAGGCGATGCACACAGCATCGCCTCAAGGCCGGAATCAGCCTGGTTCAAAATGAATATTACATGCAGAATACGGTCACGACTCGACGGGGACAATTGATTTGGAACCAGTTGCAGTGGAATGTACCGCAGATTAACGCATCAGCCCTGCTGTAACAGCGCCAACTGTGACCATAGTGTTCATTTCAGGCTTATCCTTTCTCGGCAGATCACAGAAGCATCACCATCCCTTGAACACGTTCTGGGGTTTAGTTTTGTCGGTGAACGCCGGTATCTATTATATCCAATTGTATTCGGAAAGATCCTTACTTAAGGTGGCGCCCAGTGGCCATATCGCTTCCTCCTATCTTTTTCTGGCTTTGTGAACGAACTTCACAGAATGCGGGCTCGCGGATTTATACCGCGTGGTCCTCCCAAGGCGGGAGATCTCAGTGCCTGAGCTCCACCCAATGCTGAGGCGTCGCCGTGGGTCATACATGCGGTCCAAGTACAACTCGGTGTGGCCACCCCTTGACAACGCGT
Source organism: Mycena vulgaris (assembly GCA_029204335.1). Lineage (NCBI taxonomy): Eukaryota > Fungi > Basidiomycota > Agaricomycetes > Agaricales > Mycenaceae > Mycena > Mycena vulgaris. The sequence continues at coordinate 105,356 of JARGYA010000193.1, read as the reverse complement.
GTTGTTGTCATTTCGATGCCTGAGGGCACCTGTGTTATATAATGGGACTATCTACGACCGACATTTCTCCGTATTTCAACCCACCCGCCGTATACAACTCGCACTCGGCCACTCGATTTCCCGCCCGAATGCCTCCACCGAGGCCAAGTATCCGTTGGGAGAGATCTATAACAAGGCAGATATGATCTTGCGTTTTGGACTAAGGCACTACTCACATTCATTCATCGCTGACTCGATTCGATTGCGAATGATCATATTTTATAAAAATGAATTACTGTAAGAACTATACGTTACTGATTTTGACACAAATGGAAGAGGCGACACTTTTAAAGAATATAGCGAAGCTGCCCCCCAGCGGGCCCCTCCTCCAAATTAATCGTTGGTGCAATATTCTAGAGGAGCGGACATATGAGAGAGCACGGCCCGCAGAAGGAGACAAGTCCAATGACGATGGCTTGTAGTGAAATGCCAAGGGTGATGCCGTAGGCCACGGACCAAGTGAGTGGCCGAATCGAAAAGGCGATCGTTAACAGGACAGCGCAAATGCAATATATTGCACCGGACTCGAGACTGGAAGGAGAACCATAACTCAAGAATGAAGCTTCATACACAGCATGGGTGATACGCACATGATCGTGATGGCCGTGCGGTATCGAGTCCGACAGGTGTCGTCGAGACCCGCATAAAATGCCTCGCGCCGCATCCACGATATCCGCCCAGCTGTGGGTCCTTCAGCAGGGAATAAAGAATGTGCGAATTGACCGGCCAGTGAGGGCCAGTGAAACCAGATTGGTGAAGGTGGCCATCTCATACGGTGCTCGTCCATTGAATCTGATCATAGGCCCGTCCCACGGAATGGCCACATAGACCGTAACTGAAGCATATAACTGGATGCACAATTTGATGGAACGAAGACTGGCTTACCGAAAGTGGATAGGGTGAGTAGCCCCGGCAGAAGGATAACTTTCCACTGAGCGCCCCATATCACATAGCAACGATACAACTACCATCACAAATTCAGTTGAGTTCCATTGGGATTGAAAAATACGACAAACTTCGGTGAGTGCTGTGCTCAATGACTCTCCCTGTCCCAACTTCTGTTACTTCTCTTCTATCCCTCATGTTTTCCTTTACTCGCGAAGCACCTGGGCCGCTAAGCCACCGCACGACGCAACTGGGAGGGCTTCGGCGACGACCCCTCCCTCGCCGGCGCCGCAATCGCTGCAACCATCGTCGGGTACCAGAGCGTTGGAGTAATTGCCACCGTTAAACACTAGTGCGTTCCCCTCTGATTTTAATATGCCTCGTTCTGCTTTCTTTCGTCCGCCTCTGATGACCCAGGGGTTCGAAAATCGTTCTTATCGCCGACGTACTGTACCCCCCTCGCATGGCCCGTCCATGGCCGTCATGACGGGTATATTGTGGCAGACGTCAACCGGAATAAAGCCATTATGGAAATTGTGTAACATAATGAACCAAACTGAACAACTAGGTTCACTCTTCAAGTCTCGTTGCCTGCTCTCTCGCCAAACGAATACGGGCCGTCACAAACATCAAAACAACAATGGTCTCAAGCTTATGTAAAACTTGCACGCCGAAGACCGATGGTGTCGCGTCCACCCCAACAATGTGTTCGGCGGCAACAGCAGATCCTGTAACAAAAATTAGCATTATACCTTGGACAATATATTGATAAATTACCAGGGACACATAGGACATCCATCTAGGGCGAGGCGGTAGAGATTGGGAAATCTCTTGCGACGAGCGTACCACCTTTGGAGTGGATCAATGTCCTCGAACGATTCTCGGGTGGAGTCGAACCACCGGCTCTCCCAAATTGCTAAGGTTGAACATTCCATACTCTATAAATACTTTCTGACTACCTCTCAACCCTCAAATTAGTGAGGTCCGGGTCAGGCTTCAAGCCCAAGCCCAGGCTTGGGTCGGGCTCAGGGTCGGGCTCAACTTCTGAGCAGCCCCACGACTCGGGTTCGGGCCTGGGTCTCTTTGAGTTAGCCCGAGTTCAAATTCTTCGAAAGAATTCCACTTTTACTGAACCATCCTTGCTTAAATCTCAGGTTAAATCTGATTTCTACTTGAAATAGACTTATTTGAAGCGCAAATATGAATGCGGCACATCCATCAAATGTCGAGCTGCTATGGTTCATGGTTGAACATAGACGAATAGCCCACCAAGACGGCAATTTTGGGAATTCCACAGTCTGCGACGGGTCCTGTCAAGTGAGAAACCCAGTGTATAATGCTGAAGGAGTTTGAAAACTCGCCATAGATGAGGTGGAAAAAATACAGCCAAGCCCGGGCCCAAGCCTAAGCCCGACCCGACCTGGGCTCGATCCCTCAAGTCAGGTCGGGTTCAAGATTTTCTCAAGCCCAAGCCCGCCGCGACCCGACCCAAGCCCGACCCGACCCGGCCATCACTACTGTACTATTCCGACCGAATGTTCAGATGACGGGTGACGGAGGGTCGTGAACTGAACATTTGCGAGATAGGTGACAGGTGACAGCCACTTTTGAGGCCCAAATAAGCCCAAAAATAACAAAAAATTTGTGCCGGCATTCGCCGGCCGTTAATTTCTGATGGTATTTGTCAGAATGAACACCCGAAAGAATGAACACCTTGGTGACGGGTGACATGTATGAACATTTGGTCGAAATAGGTACAGTACCTCAAATATATCAGAAACCATAGCGCATAGACTGGGGGTGGAAAACTTCGGTCTTGCTCCTTTAATGTCTTCGGGCGAATTCGAACCACCAACCCTCGCACCATTCGCCATTAGACTTGTAGCACAGTCTACCTATGATTGGTTAAAAAAATGAGGCAAGCTCTTTGCCGTAGGCAGACTGCTGCAACTCGGGCCGAACAATCCACGCGCGCGAGGAGTTTGAATTTTTTGATGGGTTCCGTTCTCGCCTCAAGTCTGGTGCCTAAAATAGTGAAAAAAAATGGAGCATGGCATCAGGAGAACCCCCTATTAAACCCCCTCTTGCCAATTGTCTGAAAAAGGTTGGGACATTTAAAACATTCCTGCACAGTCACAATTGTCTCCGAATGCTGACCAAATGTTGTCATTTTTTAACACTTGCGAAACAATCCCGTGAGGAAGACTCAAACCAGGGCTAGAAAATTCAGGTAGGCTGGCACTGAGCCATTGGGACTGATTGAATGGCCAGAGTTTCTCCTGCCAGTGAAAGTCCAGATTTTGCTCGCCTTGGTTCTGGTAGAAATCTCCCCAGTCGTTCAAACTCCGCTTGGCTGATTGGTGTGCTTCGCTCGCTAAGACTCGCTTGTAGGAGTTCCCCGATCAAGACCAACACAATGCCAAATGTTGACCAACCAGGCATCACCTTTCTTCCTTAGTCTCTCCTAGACAGACGCTTCAACAGTTGATTGCTCGTACCTCGCTTGTTGAAGTCTGTTGGTTACCGCGGGGGTCCGATCAGGTTACGCCGTTATTACAAATCATCGGAGTTTGAATTTCGATACATTTCGGTTGCAAACCGCCCAATCTTATGTTGGGCACTGAGAGTACATGTGGAATAGTTCTTCTCTTTGTGGAAGGCTTCTAGGATTTTTCTCCCGATTTTCCGTGCCCCGAATCTGGACTTTGTATGTTTTCCACCCGAGGTCACATGACATATTCAGTGATTTTCTCCCGCTCGTTTTATAAACTTCACTCGGATTCTGAAGAAGCAGAACAGCATACACTGGTCCCAAGGCTCGTACTGAACCAAAATCCTATGGAAAAACGCGGCTGGAATGGATCCAGCTTCGCACTAGGACTTCAAACTCCGATGATTTGTAATAACGGCCTAACCTGATCGGACCCCCGCGGTAACAACAGGACTATTTCTTCCTTTCCTCCCATCCTCTAGTCTCTTATAAACAGACGCTACAACAAATGTGTTTGATCCGAGCTCGACCTTATTATGTAATCTTAAATTTCTCGAGCTTTTGAACGACGGTTACGACGTCTCTTTCGACATTTTGTGGTGGATTTATGCCGAATTTTGATGGGCTGGCCACGTGAAAACGGCAGTGTTTCATTTCTCTTCGAGAATGAGGCACACAACAATTTTGAGGAGGTGGATATCATCGAACTCCCGATCCAGGGCATTTGGCCTCTTAACCTTTGTCCGTTATAGTCAGGTTGAAGCGGGAGAGCCTTTGATGGGATTCAAACTCTGACGATTATGTAATAGGGTCGAGCTCATAACACCGGGCGCGTGGTAAACTCCAGACTACCCATCCTCTGGCCTCCCATCTCCCCGTTCTGGCCTTCCCTGTCCTTAAACCGAGCCAGCTCCTCGTACTCGACTACAATGCATGGTCTCTGGTAGGTCCTCAGCCTTCCCTGTCTTTCTGCCTGATGCTTGTTGTTGCAGACGGCGTCTTCGACACACCGCGCGCGGATGGTATCCACCTGTATCCGTATCTTCTTTGGTATGTTCTTTGTCTTCTTATACCCCCATTACCCCCTTCTCCAGCTTTGTATTTGATGTTCCTGTCACGACATCACCTTTGCAATCCCTCGGCGGCGAGGACCGTTCGATTGGTCTAATTAGATTTCCCCGAAAGGTGACTCACGTAACCGCCGGCGCGACAGCTGGATGGCTGCCGAGGAGAGCCCTATGGGTGCGCCGGCGCCCTTGCACGCAGATTTCGTCAGAAGGGAAGCATCGATAGCATTAAAGTGAAGATGTTTGATATGGCGCTTCGCACATTCTTTCGGAATTTTTGCCTTCTCTTTCTGCCCGCTCCGGAGCGGAGATTGCAAAAAAGCTTGGCGTAGATCTCGCTTAAACTGCAGTTGAATCCCAGTTCACACCGTTCCACACTTCCTTGTGGCTTCAAGCCAATTTTTTGGAAGTTTACTGCTGTTCAGCAAGTCTCGTCTCGGTATATTTCTTGTATGTTTTAGATACTGTGCATACATACCTCGCTTGTATTCTCGTGTCAGTTCTTCGTCGTAAATTGCTCCCAGCAATATCCAACATCTCTATGGATATTATCAGCGCTAAGGATAGTTAGGGACCAGCAGTCAAGAACGGCATCTACGGCAACGGTGCTGCCGACATCAGAGCCCGAACATCACCCAGGATTGATGGGATCTAACTACATGCATCCACAAGTACTTGCTCTCACCCTAATACGTACGTATGTGTCCTTCCAACAATTTTTTTCGTCTACTGAAATGGCCACATGGGCACGAACGTTTCTGGAATCCAGCCTACCATCCATACTCGCCCGTATAGGCTCGCTCTAGATTCTTTATTGGCATTTCTGCCACCTCCATCCCCGTACTTTGATAGGTGTGCGTGTCGTCCCTAGGTAAATTTATTTCCCTCTCTCTCGGTGCCCACATTTATACCATCCTATCCCCGGCCAGTCGTCCAGAAATCCGTCATGATCCGCGGTGCAAGGACGATGACCTCGAAGAGCTGACTGCGAGAGGATCCGCCCAGCCCGCTGTCTCGCCGACCACCGACGGGTGGCACATCAACTTTTTTGAAGATCTTGAGCATGTACGTGTATTATGGCACTTTTTACTCGCCTCATACCCCGCCAGAATTCTATCGCAATGGCTGGCTATTGGTACGATGAAGAAGACCGAGCCCGTGGAGACCGACCGGGGATTCCCGCTTGCCCCCTCCGCAAAGGATCTCAAGCCCTGGTACTGAACGCGCTGCGAATCTCGACGAAGAGCTCGTGGATGAGAAACGGTACGTTCATCTCTCTCTTCCCCAGTTCCGGATCTGAATGGTAGTGCTCAGGAAACGCGACACCGCCCGGAAATCCGAGCACGAACCCCTCACCTCGATAACGCACCAGCTGCCTGGATTTTTTGTATCAATTGTTATTTATTTATTGTATCCATCTTTTTATCTGCATTTCCTAGTCCTGCAGCAGATATTCGGGCCTATGCAATGTTATGGGAGCTACGACGCTACTGATCTACGGGGATATTGTAATCACATGTCTGGTTACGGATCACTCTGTAGCGATCTGTAGCTCGCACCTCATGCTATTTCCCGCTACAGACCGGGGACCTGTCTACGATGCTATAGGAGCTACCCTGGCTGTGATGTGCTAGGTACTCAGGTAATTTTTTCCTGATGTGGCGTCCCGCCACGCGTCCACTCCGTCGAAATCCAACTACCGCCTACACCCACCAGCCCTCCGGCCGAACGCATCGCGGCCCCCGGAGCTGCAGGCACGCCTGACGTGCGAGTCCTCCGAGTGCGAGCGCGCACTGGAGCTCGTCCGGAGGAAGCAGCGCGAGATGCGCGGGAGCGAGCCGCCCAGCACGGTTCATGGCAGCGGGTATGGCGATCTGTTCAACCACCACGAAGTCGAGGGGATGCACCGCGGGCGCGACCGCGGTTGGCGGGAATCTGAGTATAGACGGACACAGTGGTGCTGTCTTATGGATCGTCGCTGTTCCGGTTCTCTATCTCACTGGGGTACGTCCCTCTCTGTAATACAATTGTAATTCTAAAAGCGGCTGCTATGAGGTGGCTAACACAGGTAAGTATCATCTTCATAACACTTGAGCGATTAATTTAGTCTGACGTCCTACTCTCAAGCACTCATTTGGGAGGATGGTGCCAGGTTTCTGGCCCGACTCTGCGCACTTCAGCGACTCTGCTAGTTCCATCCCGCAGGATGCTGTGAGCGAAACCGGTATCACGTGGGATACAGATGAGTGAACATGCACAATAGTAGCACGTGTTAGAGCTAGAGCAGCGTTTATGTTACACGAATGCAACACAAATATCAATGAGAGAGAATATTAGGATCAGGAACCCTTATATAATCAGTCAATACGGGGAACTTTCACCGAAAGAGGCGTTCAAAGAGAGCTATATTTTCGTTTGATGTGATCTTGGGAACATCACCAAGGTCTTAGCACCGCTAATCTAATAGTATGGCAAGCACGTAGTGTTACGGTAGTACGAGATGATAAAAGTAGTTAATCAAGGTAGTGAGTGCGTAGCTTCACTAGAGATCACGTAGGTAGCGTGAGTTCACTGGTAGTTGTATTGGTAAAAGGTAAGATTGGTTTTTTACAGGAGGAAGACATTCCTCTTTATATACTACTGGCTACTGGCCGAGTCATAGTTCAATGACTCATACTGACTTAAAGTGACTCGAACCCGCAGAAAAGTAGGACTGGAGTCATGAGGCAGTGTTGAACCGTGAGAAGATAAATAATAATATGGTGCCGGTGCATAGCTATGAATCGAGAATGCATGGAGACTACTGTATGTAGTACGTAATTCTGGGTACTAAAAGTCCATAGGTATAAATAAATTGGCAATATCCATCACAGATGCCTCCCAAGCAGGTACACCTAAAATCCTCCCTTAGCTGCACGTGGAGCGGGCAGAACACTGACGCGTCGCAGAGTGATGGATGAGCTGGTGGAGCCTTCCACCATCTTGGCTCTGACGGCTCACGGATATTGGTGGGTGCGCTTCACACGCGGTGAAGCGTGGCAGACAAACCGTGCCTAATCGCCGTGTTGTCGACGCTCAGTAAGCATTACTCATCCACTCATTCCGCTTGCAGTCCGCCATCCTGTCATTCCATCATCAACTTAATATCTCCCCCGCCTTCTGTCGCATCCACATCTATCATGCCAGAGCAGATAACCCTCTACACCGCGGCGGTATCTCCCTTCCCGCATACTCATTATTGATTAATCTCCTCCGACAGCAACTCGCCCAGATTTGCCCCTTTGTGCACAGGGTGCGTGCTGAATCACACATCTAACCAGTGTGATCATCACCGTGTGTCGTTAGACCGGTAACCGTTCTGTCTACGAGACACAAATGTCGGTAGACAGACCGGTCGATCTGGGTTTAAATTCAGATGACAAGCGCCGCGTCATTTGCAAGGCACGTTTGATGCCCCATCAACACTCAAAATTCGGTGATGGGGCATCAAAACGTGACTTCCGACAGGGTTAGGGGCCGGGAAATTTGGTGATGGCGCGAATTTAAACCCAGATCGACCGGTCTGTCTACCGACACTTGTGTCTCGTAGACAGAATGGTTACCGGTCTAGCGTGTCGTTAGATCGAGTTCATGCTCGCGGAAGCCAAGATGGACTTCACCCGCTGCGAAATCGACCTCTATAACAAGCCAGCTTGGTATGCGCCGAGGGTGAACCCCGCAAGCAAAGTCAGTGCGCTGGTCTCGCCGCCGGAATCTTTGCTGACGGCGATACACGTAGTTTCAATTCTCTTCTTCCCCGTTTCAGACTCTCTGGGCCATTTCTTTTCTGACGATCGACTCCATACAGCAAGGAATCGAGGCCGCATATGCCCCACGGTTTGCGGAAATGCGGCAGGCTGCCGCCGTTGCCGCCGCGGCCTAGTGTAATTATACTCTGATTTGGAAAAATGTTGTTCTCTTCTTTTCCATCCTGCGATTGCAGACAATCTGGAGCAGGAACGATTCGAGAACTCCGATGCCACCTCGGATGACACCGCCGCATGTATGACGCGTTTACCTCTCATTGCGTCATTCGGATCCATCTTTCCACCGCCACCCAGTAGCGTTATTTCCAGGATGCAAAATTATTTCCAACGCTGTGGCCGTCGACGGCTCAGTAGTATCTATCGCTTCCCCGCCCAATACAAACCCATTTCCTATGTATCCCGTTATGTAAACCTGCTTTCTACCAATTCATCGAACAGCGGTCTGACTAGACGATCGAAGACGGAGGTACGGACTCCTGATATGGACTTGGAGATGCCGGGTTTTTTTGTCTTGGAGTCCCGAACGACATTCCATTTGCTCCTGCAGTTCATTAAATTTGAAAAGAAGCCTGGTTCAGAAAGCCTAATGCTTGTCCGGAAATATCAAGCGTACAGTAGGTACAAACAGATACGGCGACGGAAAGAAGTTAAGGATACTGTGAGTCTGGAAGAGGGGGACGCGGTTGGAGACAGAGTTTATGAGAGATCAAAGCAAGGAGGATGACCAGATTAGATAATTCAAGGAAAGTATCAGCGAAAGGATCAGAATAATTGCATGACCTGAAAGGCGCCATTTAGAACGAGACTGAGTAAAGGAGGTTCGTGACACACACAGAGAAATCGATAGAGTTTGGGTGGTCAAGATAAAGGGACGTTACATTACTCTGCATCAAAGTCAGGACCAAAAATTCGGGACGTCGCGAGACATACTGAAGGGGCATTTTGGGCTAAAAATGGATATTTTAATTTGAGGTGGCGATCGAGAGCCTGAGGACCGGAGGACATACTTGTGGGATCCACCCCGCCAGCCGCAGTGACAGCACTGGGGACCTTCACGGCCGCGGTTCGTGCACTGAATCTCCGTGCCCTGGTGCCTGGTTACAGCATTGGAGCTGTTCAGGACATTGGGGGCGGTATCGAAGGTAGCGGGCATTGGTGCAGGAGCGTACAGCGACGATGTCAATCAGTCGAGTAGTGAGTGATTGTAGAATATGAAGGCAAGTGGGTGGTAGCCTGCCTTAGACCTGAGATAGCCGGTCGCCTTTTATCATGGATGGGCTGTTACAAAGTTTGATATTTAAACTTAATTCGGCCGTTGCGCATCGGTATCTGGGATCTCATCCACCGTTTGTCAGGGTGCGTTCAAAATCTTCGTTCGAACTAACGGAAGGATACATGATTGCCTGTCGCAACTGCTGTCTGAAATGTGGCGGCAATATTTCTCACCCTCTTGGAGTAATCTAATAGATAAGGTAGTTCGGACACTCTGTGAAGATCCTGGATGTAAGGGAGAAACTCAATATCGAGCAGTTGCGCCGAAAGGGAAACCGATGAGAGTGGTGCTCACGAAACGAAAATGGCAGTGCCCTTGATGGGGCAAGCTAGATCTGAAGATCCCCGAGACCGGCGGCCTCTTTAAATGTGTCAATCTGCACCGCGGCTCCAATGCACAGCCAAAATTTCAGAACATTCTCAACGGAGCTCTGTACTGTACGCGTGATTGCGGGCTCAAGCCTACTTGGATTCAAGATTTTCTGACGCCATAAATTAGAAGCTACATAACGATCGTGAGAAGGTCGGGGGAGACTGAGTCCAATGGTTGAAACTTGAGCACGCGGGTATAAATCCGCCGGCACCAACCTGATTTGGCGGATTTGCTTGCATAGAATAATGCGAAATCCGTGCTCGCTCTATTTCCTGGCTTCATCTGCTGTTACTTTCGGCGGCAGCGTCCCCCCAGGCGACTGCAATGGGGACTAGCACGCTGGACAGCTTAGTAAGTACTAAGATGTTGATCCAATCGACTGCTTCGCACACGGAGCGCCTCCCGGACCACGCCGCTGCCATTCGCTCGCCGCTGCGACACATCCCGTTGAATAGTTTAATCAACAGACAGATCTAATCGGCTACGACGCACGCTGAGGGCCTCGTTGAACACGCAGCTGACATTCGCCGCGACAGGCAATGTCATCGTCCGCTTACCTAGGCGCTCGACACCCATGTGCTCCCTCTATTTTCCCTTACGGTAAGCAGGAATAGACGGCTCCTTCCGCGGTACACGTTTGTATTCATCTCCCCCACAGATTCTCTTAGTGGCGAATCCACCAGTTCCTCCCCCTTCAGAAAACAATCTACTTATTGAACATTTTTTAGGATTTCAAGCAACCCTGACCCGTAGGGTGCTCATGCGCGACGTGCGGTGGTTACGGAGATAAGAGCCTTCTTGCTCTATACTTGGGATACTTTGCCAGTAACTCGTTTCCTGGCGCTCGCATCCTTACCGTCCGCCTGTATATTTTAGAGACCGAGGGAACCCCATCCCTGGAACGGAGCCTCCGGTCGCTGACGAATTTCGCCTGTCCCAATATGCACAGGCCCTAAACAAATAAGTATGTGGTGCCATCGCATTGTTGGCCCTGCCTCATTTATTGCATTTAGACTGGGCATTGGACGTCCAGGAAACTGGCGATGCTGATTTATGCAATCGGAATTCCGTCACTCATACCCAAGCGACAAGGTTGCCTTGATGTCCAGCGGATATACCTGGATATACTCATAGAATTAGGGGTGAATTGCGCGTACTTCTTCACACCCGAGCCTTTGAGACAGGTGCTATGTTCCTCCCTCGATGTTCCCCCCTCGATGTCCTATCGTGGAGATGCTTATCGCCATCAATTCTCGGCTTACAGCGCACAAGGTACCTTGGTGTAGCAGTCCCAAAGATTGCCAGATTCATACTCTCCGCGGAGTCATTGGGACCTAACACTGCCCGTACCGCTCACGACCCACGCCGGACCCGTGTTTAGTCCCTCAGTTAATTTCACTAGGGGTCCGAAGTAAAAATATAGGCGGCATACTCTCCGCCCGATATCACGGCCCACCGCGATGTCCGAGGCCCTGGATATATTGTCGTAAGCCTGACCCTTAGCCCTCGGTGGCACCAGGTATGCACGACGTCTGATCCTGCTCAAAGGCCTCCCCCGTTCCTAAAGTTATTCGTAGCCAACCTTATCATATTTGAATATGTCGTAAGTCTGTTCTGTAGCCACCCCCTATCGCTGGCATGCGACATGGTCGACACCAGCCTGTAGGCGTTAAGGCTTCCAATGATTGGTGCCGGTCCGCCGCTTCCCGGGTCTATTCGTATACAAATTGTACGTCACGCAGAGTGAATGAGCGTCTTATGCAAGGGATTAACGCGAGCTGGAAGGGCAATACGTCGAAGACGCTCGGTCGTGCCTCACCGCGGGGGAAGCAACAGACAGCCTGGGAGCTTGGAGAATACCGCACAGATCATTGTATGGCTATCATCGCACTCACTCCGAATATTCACACCGGACGACATGCAGAGTGGTGCGGGAATGTGGAGCCAGCCCCCTATTCTGGAGTGCCGGATATTTGGGGATATCAAGAACCTGCCAATCGACGCGTGTGAAGTGATCGACGTATCCACTTTGAATCCAGCCTAGACAGAGGCAGCGCTCTTGAAAGTATGCGTGTATTTTCTCAACACGTTTGAATCGTTATGCTGGCCAATCGGCTTGAGTTGACCTAACACTTGTTTACCTCAACGTGATTTCGCCTGGCTGTCATTTGAAATGGAATTCCCCAATCTTACTATCCTTTAAGTGGAAATCTTAGTAAACCCCGCAATCACCTGCAATCGTGATCGCCGCCAATGCTGACCTAATTCCTGACAGCTCTCTTTTTGACCGCCATGCCCATCTCTGAATTCTGCAGTCTGTAGGTCTCAGACACGCCCGTTCATTCGAGTCCCGGTGCTCCACTCAAGCTGCACCACACAGATGAACCCCACCCCTTCCGTGACTTTGGTCCTTCGCGTTGTTGGTGTTCCCGGAATCTTGCGCGATTTTATCCCGATGCCGATGTCCTGATTAACTTCTCCCACAGGCCCTGCCGTCGCTGTCGAACGTATCTTCTCTGGTGGCCGCGACACCATCTCTCCGCCGACCCAGCTGATGATTGTCAAACAACGCCTACGGCCCACACGTATGGCGGTCCAGGAGATGACTGGAGGTACTTAGTGCACCTGTACGAACGTTTAGAGCCTCGCTGCGATTACTTTACGCCCGTCTTAGCGTATTACGGCCGCATTTTGGCCGTACCGTACCGGCTGGTCTTTGAAATTTTGTTTTACGGAACGGGATACGGGACGGTTTCAGCCGTAATTACCCGCCAAAATGAGGGCCGTCCCAGTAGACAATACGGTCAGCAGCCCTATATCCTTACGATATGATGCTAATCACACCTACCAATGCAGCAAAGTCTTGAATTTCAAGATCTATACCGGGCTTCGCACACAACCTGTGACCAGTGGGTTTTTAGCGGTACTCTCACCCATGTCTACTCTTGTCCAAATACCCGTTCTAATGACCTGTCATTTGAATTCTAGGGACTCTCACCAACACCGTAAATTCCAATCCAGGTAGGATTCAATGTTTGTTCAATATTTTGGCTCTAAATCTTGACTTTAGTCACGATTCATGGTGGACTTCCGACTCGGGGTTAGAGTTATGGCTGTCGAATCGTATTCGATCCATTGGAGGTACGTCAATTCAATCTGATATGTTAATTGGTTCACGTACTCATCGCGCTATTAGTAGTTGACTTGAATCACGATCAAAATCTCTCAAGACTTGTGTACGGTAAATGGTGCTTCAATGGTGCCTTCTATCTAACATATACGATGCTAGTACTGACAAGGTATGACTAGATTCTCCAGGAATCTCCCAGGATTCCCAGTCGAGACTTGTGCACGCTCTATTTCGGGGCTCTCGGGCTTCTCGGGCATCCGTAAGCAAGCGTCGACCAGCGCCGACTCTTCATGGTGAGTCTACGGCGTTGTATTTTTAGTTCAACTCACTCACTAATTCGTTCAGGATTCACTCAGGCAGTCCCTGCATGGAGTTCAAGTAAGTAGGTTTTCAAGTGCTATGTGTATGACCTTCGCTTTGAAGACACCCTATCGCCTTTCCGCCCTCGGCGCAGCTCTATCAAGTCAATTAAGATCTCTGAGCACGCTTCGAGCCGTGGTACAGGTCGGTCTTGGCACCCCTACCCCGGATTTGCGATTTCCTGACTATCTCATATTTCTGCCTCAGGCCAAGTCCGGCGCGCTCATAGCCCTCGGAGCGGTTGTACACAAGGTATTCCGACTTTCTAGAGCCATCCACGCCGCCTTCCGAGTACGCCGTCCCGCTCTGTGCGGTACCCTTTGTTTTACTTACCATTCGATCTTTTTTCGAAAAACATCCACTTCGATGCGGTTGATTCAGGAAAAAATCGAAAGAAATATCCAAATTTCCTAAGAAAATGCCATATCTTCTTAACCAAAGCTCGGATGGACCTAAAACCTGCAAATATCGATTCCCCACCCAATCCTACATCACAACCAACCCTATGCCCGTTTTTCGAAAGCCGAAACCCCCTTGCTTTCTTGAGCTGTCCGCGCCGCCCTCCGAGTACGCCGCCCCGCCTGTGCGGTACTTTTTGTTTTACTACCCATTCTCCGAAAGTAGTCTCCTGGTTCCAGGAGACAACCTATCGCCCTTCCGCTCTCGGCGCAGCTCTATCAAGTCAATTAACATCGCTTCCGAGCTGCGGTACAGGTCTCACCCCGGATTTCGATTTCCTGACTTTGCCATATTATATTTCGTCCCCAGGACAAGTCCGACGCGCTCGTGGCTCCCGGAGCGGTTGGAGACAAGGTATTGTGATGTACTGGCGCCATCCGCGCCGCTCTCCGAATAAGCAATCCCGCTCTGTGAGCTTTTTCGATTTACGGACCATTTTCAAAGCGCGACGTCTGTTCGCTCTTGGGGTGGACAACACCTGCGTCGGCTCCGACATACGAGGTATGCCTCCGCGTTTCTACGCCAGCCGAATCGGAACTTGACTACGCTGATGGCATATATATTATCCGGGCGCACATAACAATAAGTGGCGGTCCATTGAATGCAGGCAGTGGAGAAGATCAAGGGAATGTGTATTGTATATATTATTCGTACCCGTGCAAAATGAGAATTGTAGTATGTTGTAGGAGCAGAGGTATCGTATATAGCTGGGTATCGTACCACCAGTTATCGTATCGTATCGGACATTACAAATTGACATCGCGTTCAGAGGAAGAAAGAAGAACGAGAACTACGCATGCGCGTGCGCATGCCCGACATACATCTTCTCCTTGAGGCGCTGCACGAGCTTCGGCTTGCGCTGCGGGCTCCCCTCCTCTACGTATGCATGTGCGGCGAGCGGTTCTGCCGGCGCAACAGCATCGGCGGGGCGATTATCCGCCGGCGCTGAGGAATTGAGGAAGGATGACCCGGGCGCGAGGACGGCGTGCGGCGAGGTTGCGGCCACGTCCGGCCCCGCGTGCTGCGTGCCCGTCGCCGTCGAAGTTGGCGGCGGCGGGATCATCGGCGCAGCATCCGATATATTTGAACGGGACGCGAGGGCAGGCGGCGTGACGAGGTTCTCCGCGAAGCGCGAGCCGAGCGGGGTGACGGGGTACAGGGAGGCGGGGCCGCCGGTGTGCACGAGTGTGCTCAGGTTGTCGAGGTCGGGGGAGTCGAGGTGCGGGGCCGATGGAGCCGGCTTGGGATTCTGTGCTGAGGTTCGTGGAGGCGCGGTCGGGGGTGGCGAATGCCGGGCGCGGGGATGTGAGGTTCGAGCTTGGTTCAGGAGACAAAACTAACCGCAAGGCATCAGAGTCAGGAATAAAAAAATAGGGAGATGAACGCACGTAGATACGCCGCGACACCCTGCGGCAGATACGCCTTCGCCGTCTGCCCCGCGTTCGTCAGCGCGCGCTGGACTTCGTCCTGCGCGGGCAGGTACGACTTGGCCGTCACCATCAGCGTCTCTCCGCTCTGCGCCGCTGCGGACTCCTCGGGAAACGAGCCCTGAATATTCTGGGGGGCGCGGATTCATGCGCCTCCAGGATGCCGTTTGTGTTGGCGGTAGTGGTCATGGTGGTTTGGAGGAGAGGTCACGCGTTTTGGGAGGTCGGGGTATGACGTCGATGACGCAAAAGTCTGGCGGTGCTAGGGGCAAACACATGGTTCGATTTAGCATTCGGCATTTTGGGGCCGGATCGGGATTGCCCTAATCACTTGAGTTGATCGGATCATCCAACGACACGCAGGGAATTCTTGCAATGGGGTCCGGAAAAAGAGGCCCGCCATTACTAAGGTTTACTACCAATCCTATCGCCGTGCCCACCGCACAGAAATTTCACTCATTCGAAGGCAGCATCCGCCGATGAAATTTTGGAACCAATTTAGAACGCGTCCTGCGGTATAACTCGAACGCGGCCGACGCAACTCGCTTGGACCACCATCATCTCCAGTGTCGAAGGCTGCCGTTAGTCCTCTCATTTGTAATCAAATGCTTCATCACCCCGCTGTTTCATAATTGCACTATGTTCGCACAACCGGGATAATGTACTTATGAGTTCGTCGTCTCGACCTCGTCCTTAGCTAGACGGTTGAAGAGCGATGTGAACTCATCTGACAAGCAATACTTGTTGCACTTGAAATGTCGTGGCCCCCAATGGACATTATCCCAAACCAAGGCACAGTAATTTGCGGCGGCTGACGAGAGTTGGAAACCACGAGGCCATTGTCTCTATGTGTCTACAAACCTGAAGTCGCTACGTTTGGAGTCCCAAAGGTGTTCTCCGATGTTTCCGTGTTTCATGTAGTTACTTGACTTACCGTGCTAACACGGTGTTGATGTGCTGACTTCATATTTTGCTTGTTTGGGTTCTTTTAGTTCTACCGCGGCGGGGTGTTGAAGTTTCGACTGGCTGCTTCGCTCGTGAGCTCGGTTAATGGGATTCAGATGGGCCCAGGGACGATGATTTAGCTATTTAGTGCGTGTAAATCGGGATACTTCCTGGAAACCGGCGTTCCTGAGCGGGACCGTGTCGTGTAATGCTACCTACCTAGCCTACGGCACAAGACACCCGAAGCTAGTTTTTCACAGTAGAAGTATGTGCTCGGATCGATTTTCAGTCCAGACGAAAGTCAGTAACTTTCCAGGACGCAAAAAGCAGGTGCCCATTGCACAGCTTGGCTCCTCGACAGCATGCGGCACAAAAAAAGCCAGCTCGCAGGGAGCTAACACATTTTAGACGTGTTGATAGGGGTTTAGCCCCACATAGTAGAGTAGAACTTTAGGTTCAGAGAATAAAGTTGGGAGCAGTCCAATTCCAGACGCGATGGAGCCCAAAAGGGATATCGGAAAAACGGGTTCATTCAGGCCGAGGTCCGCGCACCGGCACAGCTTTAGCCGTAATGTACGATTTACCGCCATACATTAGATAAACGAGTCGGAGAAACCATTTGGAGGTGCAGGGCGAGCTGAATCACATTGAGGCAAAGAAATTATGAAACCAAGACACTCACCAGGCGTTGCTGTCCATCTATACAGCGCGGGGCTCCCGGCGGGCAACCTTCTTGAGGGCGGGTTTGAGAGTGTGGACCTTCTTTCCGGCTACGAGGTCGACTAAATTGCCATTGAGTGGAAGTCAATTAGGCATAACGAGGGAACTCGCCGTTCGTTGCGGCGGTGGCAGAAATGTTGGTAGAAGAACTGGGAACTAAATTAAAGATCATGAGTGGATAAATGCTATTGAGCAAACGAGAAAACATACCAGCCACAAGACTCGCAGCTGAATGATACATTGAGTCAACGATATTGGAAAAGAAAAAAACACGAAAATAGTCACCCGACACTGCAACACCAGTACAGGTAACGGCGTCACCCACCTGGTGCGGTAAATTGCATTTTAGCTGAATCCCCACATTCGGAGCTGAATGTTCACTGAGTGAAAGGAAGCTCGGGGAAACGTATGGACTCACTGGCCGTTTCCGCCGCAGTTGCATTCACGGCGTCAGGTCCAAGCGACGTAGTACCAGTGCAGGTGAAGGATGAGCCCACAGTGGCCGATGAGCTACAGGTGATCTGCGTATTCGTGTGGTGGCGAGCAGCGAGGACCCGGCGCCTAGCTGAACGGCCATGCTGGGTCAAAGCCGGCCGGGAAAGAAAACGAAAATACACACTGGGGTTTCCACCCGCCGTTGCAGCACCGGTACAGGAAATAGCGTCCCCCACGTTGTGCGGCATAGCGCAGTCGATCTGAAACTCTGTGGGGGAGGTCAGGAGGGCGGCTAGATGTCGATCCTGAGCCAACGACGATCGAAAATAAAATAAAATACTCACCGGTAACCTCCGCCGTTGTGAAGTTCGCAGCGTCGGGGCCAGCGAACGTAATACCAGTACATGCCATGGTGCCATTCGTCGCGGACGGTACACCACAGACGATTCCTGAGATCGTGTGGTGGCGAGCGACGAGACTCCGACTGTATAGCGCGCTCAGAACGGATCGCACATAGTCGCAGAGGCGCAGATAGCGTGCGTACCTGGGAATCGCATACGCTGAAGTTTGTGCGGCTAGGGCGAAGAGGAAAGAGACACAAGGCAAAATTAATTTTCCACCAGGAAACATGTTAGAGAGTCGTTGAAGCTGTAAGAAGGAGCCTAGTGAGGAGGAGCCGGTCCTGAGGAAAAGATGGAGGGAGGAATGAGGAACGAGGGACAGGCCCCACGTATCTTTAAAGCGTGCGTGTTTACAGATTTAAGATCTGATCCATGCAGAGTTTACGGCCAGCCTTTGATTTAGCCACGCTAGACCCTTTGAATGCGTTGGAATCGATCCTAACTGATTGACCGTGCGTGTGATCAAAGACCTATCCACCTCCGCTTGAGTACATCCGAGATGAAAGCAACCAGAGAAAACTGTGAAAAGGATCGGCCTCAGAATTGATGGGGAGCGAAAATTGAACTTCAAAATTCGAGACTAGATGAGGCGGCATTTCTCTCGAGTTTAGGCCAAAAAGCCCCGTAAAACCAAAATCGGAATCAGGACCCTGATTCTCGGATGAGAAAGATAGGATGGGCACTCCCAGCAAAGCGGTGGTAGATATGCGTCTCTCCACAGCCTTGACCCGTTCAATCCAGACGAACGGGTCGCGTGGGGCCAACCCGTCAACGCGGATACCTGTCACCGTCATCCACGGGGAGTCAGGATGG
Organism: Mycena vulgaris; assembly: GCA_029204335.1. Classification (NCBI taxonomy): domain Eukaryota; kingdom Fungi; phylum Basidiomycota; class Agaricomycetes; order Agaricales; family Mycenaceae; genus Mycena; species Mycena vulgaris. Next base: position 86,733 of record JARGYA010000193.1, on the reverse strand, counting down.
TGGGAAGGTCAGACCACTGGGCGCAAAAATCAACCTAAAACGGGACGGGTCGCGTCGGGCCGACCCGTCAACGCGGATACATCATACCTGTCACTATCATCCACGGAGAGTCAGGATGGTGGGATGGTCTGACCACTGGGCGCAAAAATCAACCTAAAACGGGACGGGTCGCGTCGGGCCGACCCGTCAACGCGGATACATCATACCTGTCACTATCATCCACGGAGAGTCAGGATGGTGGGATGGTCTGACCACTGGGCGCAAAAATCAACCTAAAACGGGACTGGTCGCGTCGGGCCGACCCGTCAATGCGGATACCTGTCACCGTCATCCACGGAGAGTCAGGACGGTGGGAAGGCCTGACCGCTGGGCGCCAAAAAATCATCCCAAAACGCCAGGATTTGCCTCAGATCTTCCCACCCTCCGTAGATCGTGCTATTGACCGTTTTACAACGGCAAGACGGAGGGTGGGAAGGTCTAACTTTCGGGGTCAATTTTTTGCGCCCAGTGGTCTTTCCGTGGATCCATCAGGACGGCAGCTGGGTGAGCCTGCCATTCCATTCAAAATCCAGACAACCCAGTTTAGATTAAGCTGATAGAGAGTTCTTCAGATAGGGGTAATGATATAAAGAGAATGAAGTGATGTAGCCTGGTGGCAGCCGCCGAGATTGAAAAGACAGAGTAAAACAATTAAGCTTGTGGAGCAAAGTTCAACGGGGTCAAATGGGACTCGACAACGCTAATGTCTGTCAAAGTGGATGAGAACTAAGGTTTGATACCCTGATGCCAACGAACCTCCGAAAGAAACATTGAACAGCCTCCTGGCGAACGGCTGTATTTCGTAGTCAATGAGGATGTGGGCCAGGATCATCTTAACGCTGTTGGCCACGAAAAACCGTCCGGGGTTGCGTCGAAACATCAATACATTCCACCGGCGGTAATGCAGGATGTTTACGCACCAAGCGTGTATACCGTGCAAGAACGGGAGGAAGTGCGCGGAGGTAGTGACGAGGTCGACATTGCCGTGGGGCTTTTCATCTGTGGCCTCCTCGCGGAGGCGGGAGAACCTGAAGGCATCGAAATTGCGCGCCTTGGGGTGGTACTTCTCGTCAATGTATATCCATCGATCGAAACACCAACGCAGTTGTTCTTCTTGACGACCAGTCCGTGGGGTAGCGCCACGTCAGTCTTCGTTCTGCGAGCCAGGGCAACACCGCCGATGTTGGAGACACGGAGGCTCTCGAGAAGTATTCTGTCGAGGCGGTAGAGCTTGCAAAGGGCTGCCTTCGTCCATTCGCCGTTGTGTTCAGTAAAAACACGCTCTGCCTCTTCGCGCAAGATCGCAACGACATTCTGCGAAGGGGGAGCGCTCCAAATATTGAGGATCGCGTTGGTGACTGCGAGGCTGGTGGTGCTGATCGCGTCAAAGTTGAGGAGGATTCCCGAAGCAGCCAAGTGGTGAAATCATCCTACGTGGGAACGTTCGTTCAGAACGAGCAAAAATATTGATCGGACATATAGGCTCCTCCCAAGTGTATGTCGGATCCGCGGTTTTGTTCCTTCATCTTAATGGATCAGGTCCACCGAGTCTGGGAGAGTCGGCGGTTCGAACCCGTCCGAAGACACTACCAAGACTGATTTACTTTTTGTATCCCTGGAGCCATGTATTCGGTCCAAGTAAGAATAACCTCACTCAGCGTAGGCAGATAGGAAAGTTCTCGTGGAATAATGAGCTCGCTCCCATCTCATAAGGAGGTATTCATATCGGAGCCTTCGGAGAGTTGGTGGTTCTAATCCACCCCAAGACATTACAGGGCTGAACCCGATTTTCTCATCCCTGCAGCCGCTGTGTAGTTACCCACGTATTCATGCGTGCAGGTATACAGGGAAGTCCTCGTGGAGTATTGAGCTCACTCCCATTCCATTCGCGGTCACAAAGGAATGTTGGGAGAGATGGTGGTTCGGATCCACCCGGAGACACTCTCGACGTGCCGATACCTTTTTGCATCCATGCAGCCGCTGTATATTTACAAGGATATTCAGGCGGGCAGAAATACAGGGAAGCCTTCGTGGAGTATGAATGCGCCCTTGTGAATTGACAGAATATTCAGGCCGGTAGGAAGGAATACAGGTAAGTATTTGTGGAGTAATGAATCTCACTCCCGTCCCATTTACAAGTTATCTGCCAGATTATTTGGGAGAGCTGGTAGTTCGAATTCACTCGAAGACACTAAAGACAGACACTAGCTTTTTGGATCCCCCGGTCCTTGTATGCCTGGTGGTTACCAATATATTTGGGCCTTCAGAAAAAGTATGGAGCTCTCGTGGATTATTGAGCTCGCTCCCATTCCATTGCAATGTTCACAACAAGGAAGGAGGGGAGAGCTGATGGTTCCAATCCACCCGAAGACCCCATCGAGAGGAGTTGCCGTTTTTGCATCCCCGCAGCCGCTGTTTATTTACCCACGTATCCAGCCGGCTAGAAAGGGAGATAAGTCTTCGTAGGGTATTGAGCCCACTCCCATCTCATCTGAATGTATTTTTGGCATATTGCATCTTGGGAAAGTTGGTGGTTCGAATCCACCCGACGACATGCATAAAGGAGAGCCTACTTTTTCGTGAGGCAACCGCTTTGTATTGGAGAGATACATTATTCAGGCAGGAAGGAAGGAGGGAGGTCTTCGTGGAGTATTGAATCTCGCTCCCATTCCATTGCGATGTACTCGACAAGGAATGTGGAAGAGTTGGTGGTTCGAATCCACCCAAAAAAACACTAACAAGAATCGAAGCCCTTTTTGCATCCCTGCGGTCGCTGTTCTTTTTTTCCCCGACAAATTCAGGGCGGCAGGAAGATATCCAACGCCTCGTTGAGTATTGACCTCACTCCCGTCCCATTCGAACGAGATATTCAATCTTTGGAGAGTTGGTGGTTCGAATCCAGCCGAAGGCATTAGAGAGAGAGGAGATGTAGCTTTTTTCATCCGACCCGAAGGCATTAAGTGTTGGAATATGCATTGTGCACAGCAAGCCGATGAAACAGTGCAACGGTTCGCGTGGATATGCACAGCAAGGTGAAACACTACATGGTGTTTCACCTATGAAACGAATCAGCTGGTCTGACACTCATTTTATCTATTGTCTCGTATTCACATTGTTCTACCGCCATTGTTCTTACACCATGGTTCTCAAGGTATAAAAGGCCTTGAGAACTTGCCAATAAATCATCACTTCGATTCTTTCCCCCCCACTTGAGTTACAACTCTACTACTTTATCGAGTACCCCTCGGTTCTATCACACCCCCAAATGTCTACAGGTTATTGGCTTCTGCGCTTAAACCTCAAACGAATACTGCTACTTCTTAACTCTCTCAAACCACCCTCACACTCATGTCGACCAACACGCTCTCCTCGACTGCGAAACATGGCGAATACTTCTCCAAACTTCCCGCCTGCAAAGCCGATGGCACAAACTGGGTCTTCTTCTGTGATCGCTTCCTGTTTGCACTGGACGCAGCAGGTCTCGGTGATCATTTCGACACCACCAGTGCTCCACCGGTTGCGCCGACCTTCGTCAATGCTACGCCACCCACGGCAGACGAGACGAAAGCCAATGACACTTACTTGGTGCGTCGGCGGTTCTGGAAGTCGGAGCAGGCTACTATCAAACAGGGCCTCGCTTCGGTAGTCCCGGACTCGCTTTTCTTGAAGGTCAAAGGGGCGGAGACAGCGAAGGGAATGTGCGAGAAAGTGAAGGATGAATACGAGAAGAAATCGAAAATGGTCACGGTTGATCTGCGGCGGGAGCTCCAGGATGAGCTATGCACATATAGCGGAGCTGTCAAGACACATCTTGACAAGCTGCAGACAATATGAGCGGACCTCGTCGTAATGGGCGCAGACCCCGGCGATGACAACTTCGTGGCAATTGTCCTTGGCTCCCTCCCCACGTCCTACAAAACATACCTATCAGCACTCACGGGTGCTGCCACACTTCTTGGCAAAACTCTCGATCCCGACACGGTGCTCCAGGGCATCAGCGACGAAGCTGACTGGAAAGCGGCCAGGCTCACAGGAAAGGGTGAGAAAGAGGTTGCGTTCTATGGAACAGCGGCAAGAAGCCGAAGAAGATGATGGAATGCTATAATTGCCACAAGAAGGGGCATATGGCAAAGGATTGTTGGGCGAAAGTAGGAGGGAAGGAAGGCCAGAACTCTCACCGTAAGGGGCATGGCAAAGCGAATGCTGCAAAAGCGAGCGACAATTTTGATGCTGCATGGACGGCAGTGTCGTACAGGCCGGAGGATGATGTCGAGTTCGGTGAACTTGACCAGGATGAGCTGGGACAGGACTTGGACGATGAAAACAAGGATTCACCACCACTACTGAATGCATCGGACAGCGACGACAACGCTGACGATGAGGAGGAAAGTATATTTGTCAGCGCTGTCACTGACTCCGACAATGGGCTCGAGATATACGACTCGGGTGCCACATCACACATGACACCCTCACAGCATCGATTAACAAATTATCGCAACATAAAGCCGCGCGGAATTACTGCGGCGGACAACAAGAAGTTCGAAACACTCGGGATGGGAGACATGCATGTCCTAGTCCCCAATGGCACAGAACGGTCAATGAGAGTCCTCTTGAAGGACATCTTGTATGCACCCAAACTTGGTGGCACCCTCATATCCATCTCTCGCATCGCCCAAGCCGATCACAATGTTCAATTTCGTCAGTCGGAGTGCTGCATATTTGACAGTGACCATCGTCGCATTGGGACTATTCCACTCGTTTACGGACTATACAGTGTTCGGACTCAAGATCCAACACCGTGTGCTAATATAGCATCCGATGGACCAGTACTCGCAACCCCGGAGGAGTTGCATCGTCTGATGGGACACCATCCTATTGACGCAGCCAAGAATCTGATCAAAAATCAGTTGGTGGAAGGAATAGAACTTGACGACTCGGCACCTACCTCAAAGGATGACTGCAAGTCATGCCTGCATGGCAGGATGACTCGCAAGCCAATCTCAAAGGCTGTGGAGCGCGTTGCAACTGGCAATATTGGTGATGAAGTCCACATGGATGTGTGGGGACCCGCCACTGTTGAAACACCGCAGCACAAGAGATACTATGTGTCCTCTAGCGACGAGGCATCACACTATACAGTCTTGATGTTGATGCACACGAAGGACGAGACACTGGAGTCATTCGAGGATGTTGATGCACGATGGGAGACGGAGCATGGAATCAGAATTAAGATCCTTCACTCCGACAATGGTGGTGAGTAAAAAAGCCATGCATTCGACAAGTACCTTGCAAAGAGGGGCATCCAACACCGCCTCACTGTCCACGACACCCCCGAGCACAATGGAGTCCCCGAGAGACTCAATCACACACTTCTAGAGAAAGTGCGCGCAATGTTGCATGCTGCAGGGTTACCCGCAAATTTATGAGGTGAAGCATTGAAACATGCAGCTTGGTTGAAGAATCGGACTTCAACCAAAGCTTTGAAAAGTCGGACACCTTACAAGGCATTCCACAAATTGAAACCTGACTTGCGCAACATCCACAAATGGGGCTGTGAAGTCTCGGTTCATGCTGAAAAAGCGTCGGAGCTGGATGGCCGCACTCGCCGGGGGCGATGGATTGGTTATGACCTCGAAAGCATCGACGGGCATCGGACTACTACACGGACAATCGATCTATACATGTCGAGCGCAGCATCAAGTTTCCAGAACTCAAGAGGAGCGGTGAATTATACAGAGTGCTGAATGAGGGGGAGAATGCGGAAATTAAAGTTGAAGAAAATTCACAAAACATCCAGCACCCGCCTGCATAAATCACTACATGCACACCGACTCCACCATCTCCCCTTACCAAACCTCCATCCACTTCTGACTCTGACTTTGACTGCAACACCTGTTGCACCTCATGATATTTCAAGCACAATTGACCCGAAGAATATTATAGAGGGCACACGGACACGTCGAACAGCTCTTCTTGCGGATATGAAGGAAGACGACTCGCATCGGCATAACATTGGGATGGAATATGCCTACGTGGGAATTGGGGAATCCAACTCACCTACTGTGGAAGAGGCAATGACATGGCTGGACTGGCCGCTGTTCAAGGCGGCAATGAACATTGAGATGGAAGCCATGGAGAGGACGGGCACATTCGGCAAGGGACTTGTTGCCAGACCAATTGGCCGGAATGTTATCGGATCTAAACACTTCAGGCTACTCCCACCCAGACCTACTTAGGGTAATTTCCTCCACTTAGGTGTGGGCCCAAAGTAGGTCTAAAATGTGGGGCCAAACCACCCATGTGGATGTATCCACCATAAGTAGATCCCTCTACCTGGCTGACCATGGGTGGGCCCACCTGTGTCACATCACGGTGATGTGGATGCACCCATGTCCAGCTCGTTTTGGGGATTTTCCACCCTCCGCAGGCCTCATATCGTGGCCCCTGCTGGCCCCTCCTCTTGGCCCTAGTTGACCACGCCTGCTGGGCTTGCTCTGGCAGTACCCACCACCGTTAGGCTGTATGCTAGCCTTCCTAGCCCCCCTTTTCTCAGCTTTTTTTGGGCATTTTTCCGCCCTCTGTCGGCCCCATATTACAGCCCCCACTTGGTTCTTACTCTTCCAGTCTGCCTTTGATCCGCCTCATATACTAGCCTTTGGGTCCTTGAGTCCTCTCTACTCTTGCCTTTGGAACCTCGTACCTATGCTGCTTACCATATTGCTTGCTGTCGGATCTTTGCCTACACTCACCTTCAGATTCCCTCCTAATGCTCACCTTCGGATTCTCCTCTTACACTAGCATTCAGATCTGTACCTACACTCACCTGTATATCCTCACCTCTGTATGCTTGCCTACACTTACCTTCAGATTCCCTGCCTCAAACTTTCAGATCATCTGTATATTCTTACATGGTCACCACATTACACCACTCACCTTCACATCCTTACCTATATTCACCTTTGGACCCTTGCCTACTTACCATAATATTCCTTCCCGTGCCCACCCTATTTTCAGAAGAAATCACTTCCCTTAATATCCCTGCATCTGCCTTTATGTTTGCCTTATATCTGTCTTATATCAGCCTAACAGTTGAGGTCTACTGTAGGGAGGCGACGGTCACAGTCACGACTGGCCCGTCGTGTCGCCCCTGTCACAGCGGGTCACGGTCACTGAGAGTGCCGTCGCCAAAGAGGCACGGTGACAATTGTGAAAATGGGATGGGGTGGTATTTGTGGGCCCAAATTTCACTTTGCGGGCCATTTTGTTCCGCATTACACCTGCTTTTGACTGGATCAGCGTCACAATTCCCCAAAAGTGGCATTAAGAAGTGGTGGGTAAAATCTCCGGTCGCCCACCTAGGCAATCATCATGGTCACTGCGGACTTGTGCGTAGGCCCGCCCTGTCTGTCCTTTTTCGATTTACTGACTATTTTCAGAATAGCTCGAGGCACGACCTGTCGTCTGTCCGCTATCCGCGTGCGTAGGCCCGCTTGTGTGTCCTTTTTCGATTTACGGACCATTTTCAGAATGGCTCGAGGCACAACCGGTGTCTGTTCGCTCTCGGGGTGGACAACACAAGCGTTGGGCTCCGACATACATACTCGGTATCCGTGTTTCTACGCCAGACCAATCGAAACTCGACTACGATGATGACATATATATTATATATTATCCGGGCGCACATTACAGTAAGACTAAGCGGGGGTTCATTGAATACAGGCAACCCAACCCACGTGAAGGAGATTAAGGGAATGTGCATTGGATTATTGCGTGGTCTAATGCGAACATCCATACACGCGCAAAAATGCGCCACCTCAAGGAATTGTAGTATGTATTATAATGTAGTAGCAGCAGAAGCATCAGTATATAGTTGTGAGGTATCATATGGCCGGGTATCGTATCGTACATCACAAGTCAACGTCGCGTTCACAGGCAGGAAGAATGAAGAACGAGAACTACGAATGCGCGTGCGCGTGCCCGACGTACATCTTCTCCTTGAGGCGCTGCACGAGCTTCGGCTTGCGCTGCGGGCTGCCCTCCTCTACAGCTACGTGTGCGGCGGGCGCGCGCGGTCCTGGCGGCACGTCGTCATGAGATTCGGACGGCAGGTTATCCGCCGGCGCTGCGGAATTGAGGGAGGGTGACCCGGAGGTAAGGACGCCGTACGGCGAGGGCAGCGGCCACGTCCGGCCCCGCGCGCTGCGTGTCCGTCGTCGAGCTCGGCGGGGGCGGGATCACCGGCGCAGCATCCGATAAAGCTGAAGGGGACGCGACGAGGTTTTCCGCGAAGCGTGAGCCCCCGATGGGCGTGCCGAGCGGCGCGACAGGGTGCAGGGAGGCGAGGCCGCCGGTGTGCACGAGCGCGCTCAGGTTGTCGATGTCGGCTTTCGGGGTGGAGAGCGTGGTGGTGGAGGGGGAGGGGGAGTCGAGGTGGTGTGTGGGGCCGATGGAGCCGGCTTGGGCTTCTGTGCTGAGGCTTCGTGGAGGCGCGGTCGGGGGTGGCGAATGTCGGGCGCTGGGGCGTGAGGTCTGGGTTTGATTCAGACGACGACGCTAAGGAAGAGTTAGCAAACAATAATAATGATGAATATAGAACACACGCAGATACGCCGCAACGCCCTGCGGCAGGTACTTCTGCGCCGCGTTCATCATCGCGCGCTGCACGTCGTCCTGTGCGGGACAGGTACGCCTTGGCCGTCGCCAATAGCGTCTCCCCGCTCGGCGCCGCCGCTGGTGCCCCTGCGGGTTCGTCGGGAAACCACCCCGGGACATTCTCCCCCGCGTTTTCCTGGCGTGGTGGCGGTTTCGTGCGCCTCCAGCACGCCGTTCGTGTTCTACGCCCACTCGTCTGCAGACGTTTGCGGCAGGGTAGCGGAGTCAATGCCGGGGACGGGGTTCGATGTGGTGGTGTTCATGGTGGATTGAAGGAAAGAGCGCGTTTTGAGGGGCAGACATGGTGGTTAGAGTTGCGGTATGACGTCGATGACAGACAAGTGTGCCGGTGCTAGGGGCAAAGACGTGGTTCGATTTGGTTGAATTCGGGATTTTGGGGCCGGATCGGGAGGCGGATTGCTTCAAGTATCGGTTTAGAATAAAAATGATGTCCAGGGGGGCACTCGGAGAACCCGATGAGGCGGAGTGATGAAACCACGAGTCGTTTCGAACACTAGCACTGGGGACGTTGACCACTCCCCATACATCACGCTCGAAGCTCGTGGAGGGCCTCGGCACCCTTCTGGCTCTCCGACCCCACCGCGTACTGCGTCGTTGGGCCCGCCGCGTTCAACTCATCTGCTCGGGCGGATACCCTCCCCTCCGAATTCCATTCCGCGCCGGCACCCGGCCCTCCCCGCGGAGATGCATCGCAATGCGCTGATTTATCGCGGCACTACGGGGTTATTCAGGTGGCCAGAGATATAGGAAAGTCTTCGTGGAGTATCGAACTCACTCCCGTCCGTTCCGAAAATTGTGAGGATTTGGGAGAGCTGGTGGTTCGAACCCACTCGAAGACATGGAGCGGCTTGAGATATACTTTTGTTCTCTTCAGTAACGTCATGGCACCTTGCCTCGCATACATATTCAAAGGTCACAGGAAGGAAGGAACGTCTTCGTGGAGTATTGAACTCGCTCTCATCTCATGAGGTATTCGTCCAAAAGCTTTGGGAGAGCTGGTGGTTCGAATCCACCCGAAGACATGTGTGAAGACTCCTTACTTTTTCGTGTGGCAGCTACTGTGTATTGTAGGGAAACAGTATTCAGGCGAGCAGGAAGGGAGGCAAGTTTTCGTGGAGTATTGGACTCACTCCCATCCAATCACATATGTCAGCATCTCCTTTGGAGGTTTGCGAGGGCTGATGGTTCGAATCCACCCGAGGACATGTCAGAAAAGGTTTAGCCTTTTTTGCATCCCTACAGCCGCTTTGGATTGCAGAGCTATTCAGGCGGGTAAGAATACAGAGAAGTCTTCGTGGAGTATTGACCTCGGTCCCATTCCATTGCAGTGTACTCAACAAGGAATGTTGGGAGAGCTGGTGGTTCGAATCCACCCGAAGACATGCGCGAAGGAGTGCTACTTTTTTGTGTGGCAGCCGTTTTGTTTTCGGGGATACATTATTCAAGTGGGGAGGAAGGGAGGGGGGTCTTTGTGGGGGACTGAATCTCGCTCCCATTCCATTGCAATGTACTCGACAAGGAATGGGAGAGATGGTGATTCAAATCCACCCGAAGACATGGACAGGTGCAGACGGCTTTTTTCGTCCTCTCACGGCACTTCAGGTCGGCAGAATTCGTGGAGAATTAATCGTAGTTCTTCCAGGAATGAGGATTTATTTTGTGATGTACGATAGAATGTCGGATACGATACGAGACCTGGCAATTACATACGATACCTTTACTGCAAGACTGACTTACGAGTTGTCGCTCAGCTCTTGAGAGAGCGAAGAGGGTGCGGAAGTCTTCGTGGAGGACTACTTGAATTTCTTAGCAGCTAGGGAGAGCCGGCGGGTCGACGCCGCCCGAAAATACTACTGTTGAATCGTAGCAGTTTTTCATCCCTCAGGGAGGCTGAGGCTGATGCTGGAGCCACCCGAGTGTTTTGCACCACCTCAAGGGAGAGTAGGCAGTATTCGTGGAATATTAACGTTGTTCTCAACTTGAATTGAGGCTCTTCTTTTACGTCCTATCAGTCCACCCAGTGCCTACTTATTCTGGGCGGTAGGAAGACAGGGTCGTCTTCGTGGAGCATTGACCTCATTCCCATCCTATTTGAAGGAGAGATTGAATCTTTGGAGAGGTGGTGGTTCGAAACCACCCGAGGACATGGACCGGTATGAGCGGCGGTTTTTTTATCCGTGCAGCCGAGGTGTATTTACTTGGATATTCAGGTTGGAAGCAAGGGAGGAAGGTCTTCGTGGGGTATTGAGCGCACTCCCATTCAAATTGGGTGAAATAGTGAATGATGGGAGAGTTGGTGGTTCGACCCCACCCGAAGACACTGTGCGCACTGTGTCTTTTTGCATCCGTGCAGCCGCGGTGTATTGGAAGGAATATTCAAGTAAGTAGATAGGAAGGGAGGAAATTCTTCGCTCCACCCGACGACGCTGAGGGAACTGCAATGACGTTTCGCATCCCTGCAGCCTCCGCGGTGTATCTACATGGATCCTCAGGCGGGAGGAACGGTAAGCACATATTCATGTGAGCAGGAAGATAGGCACGTCTTCCGTGGGGTATTGCACTCACTCCCGCCTCGTCGAAATTCATGAGTGAATGTTGGGAGAGATCGTGTTCGAATTCACCCGAGGACATGCGCACATCCGATGCATTTTTGCATCCCTGCGCCCCTGTGGATTTACAGAATATTCAGGCGGGCAGGTATACAGGGAAGCCTTCTTGGAGTATTGAACTCGCTCCCATCCCGTTTGGGCGCTCGCGATAACTGAATGTTGGGAGAGTAATACCTCTAAGCAATCCCTCTAAATTCTAAGGCACGGACACGGATGTGTCGAGGTACAATGGTGTGTAACTATCCCCACATATCTCGGTACTCTCTGCCGTGGCCCAGGAATGCAATGCGCCCTAACTACTTAAAATGAAAAACCCATCGTCGGATAAGGTAGTTTTTCGTTCCTCGATTGTCCTATCCAGTACCGACCTCCCACAGGCGGTTCGTGCTTTTCCAATGATGCAAGAAGGGGGGCTACCTCGTCACCGAAATTCTGCCACGTGGGGCGATAAGCAGAGACCGGAAACAGTAATTGTAGCTGGCCCACCTTTAGCCACCCAATCAGTCCGTCCCGATTCAACTCGCTGGTGCCAGTCAAGAAGCAATCCCGGAACAAACACTTCAAAATCCCCAAAAGTTCGGGAACCGGGGGTGCGTCGATGAGAGCCCGACACCACTCAGAGGCGAACTCCCAATGTGTTGACCTCCTCGATACGGGATACGAGCTGAGATAATTCCCCTCTGGAACTATCTTGAGATAATCCCCCTCTGAAACTGTCTTGAGATAATTCCCCGTTGAAAGTGTCTTGAGTTCCGCCGTCCTGTCAAAGTTTCGGAGGGATGACTTCAATTTACGGGGTTGTTCAACCCACCTGCACATCAGCAGGCGCAGTGATATTTGGGCGACTCTGAATTTGACCTCCGGTGTGGCGTTCCAGTTTAGGAAATTCCTGACTCTCTGGCGGGACTGTCTGGTTCTCGGTGTCTCGTCCGTACCCCAGAGCTTCTGAATCAACAGAGCAAGGGAAGAGTGAATAATCAGTATCTGTGACTCTTCAAAGCTTTCCGTTCCCCAAGCCTCGTAAAACTCCAGAACATCTGGATTTGGGTCAAATACCGTCATGAGCAGGAGATCCCAGGTGCAATTCAGCGCACGCGTTAACCGAGTGTTATACTGTTGACATATTCAGGATTGGACCCTGTGGATCGCGACCCGGGGCTCACCTTGTACTCGTCCATCGTCTCCAGGAAATCAATGATATACCAAAAGCGGAGGAGCATCGTCTTTGCATCCCGACAGAGAACCCTTAGCCGCCCAGTCTCTAGCGAGTCCTGGAAGCATTTGAGGCATCTAAATATGAGATCCTGATGATCCTGGACTAATTGAAAATGATGCCTCCCGCTCCGGTGAGCATATGAAGATCTGATACAGAATTAATATTAATGCGGGCAGATGTAACATATTGGGAACTTACATGGCACTCGAGTAACAGCCCGGACTCTCAACAGTATGTTGAACAATCGAAAAACAACGTCGAGCCAAGTCGTTTTCATGTTGCGCCATGTCCAAAAAGAAGATGCCAGCTCTTTGTGGATTCCACAGGAAATCTTGAAGCGAGGCATGGTGGACACGGATCCGGCGGTCGTCTGAATCCGGAATTAGCAGAAGGGAGTGAAGGCCCCGCAGCGCAAGTCTGACACTTCCGCGGGCGAGACCGAGAATATCGTCGAGGAATGAGACGCAGTTATGTCGGAAATATGAATATGGGATGGCAAAGTATGTTCCTAATATGCGTAAGAGGAGAGACACATTCGGGTTGGCGGTGAGGATGAAAGTATACAGTGCGTCGAGGTCTGCAAACACCGACCTGCCGGCCTGAGTTTTCGACAGGCTGAGGACGAGGTTGAGCTGCTCGACGGGATGACAATATTCACCATCGACGAATTTTATCACCGTGGCAGCGTAGATGAATTGCCCAGAGGCACTGTGGACCAGTGTGTCCAGATCTCGTTCAGAGGGCCAGGAAGGGCTCCATTCCAAAGTGATTGGGGAACAGCTTGTGCTGGATGTCGGCGAAACTGTCGCGCAAGTACCGTAGAATATCCCAACCAGGATTGAACGTCTCGTCCAAAACAAGATGACGGAAGCGAGTCTCCGGGGGTAAAGAGTCGAAGGTTTCGCGGATGTGGAGCTCGGGACGGCTACAGATAAGAAACATGATGGGTAGTTTCTTATCGGAGATCATGTGAAAGAGTATTTTGACGATCCGGCTCTGAATCGCCTTGCCTTCGCATTCATCTAGCCCGTCGATGATCACCAGATATGACGTGCCAGCCACATCTAGTTCTTCCATGGGATTGACAATCAAAGCCCGAGCTTGCTCCTCGAGCGTCTTGTCGCAGATAGCCGGATCCACTTCAACAGCGAGGCCGATGGGCTTCCGGAGCTGCGGGATATGCAGCGCAAGCTGATAAGCAATGGTAGGGAATAGGCTTTTGCCGGAGCTCCCGCCGGCGCGCCATCTGCCGAAGAAAAATGCAGCAGCAAGTTTGTCCACCGACCATTTCTCCGCCATACTTTGCGCCACGGCGGACTTCCCAGCGCCTGCGGGTCCGTATAGCCACATGACCCCGGGCGCCTGATGCCCTTCGGCTGCCCAGGCCTGGATCGTATCTTGCACCGCTGTCCTGGTGTCTGGATGGCATTGCGGCGGCGGGAAGCGCTGCTCAGAGTTGTAGAACGCATCCCCCGAGATGCTGCGCTGAAGGATGGTGATTCCTGCGTCGCAGAATGTCAGTCGCAGCACAATTTGAAGAAATTCTGAATGATGGTGTTCACCGTTTTCTTCCTGAGGTTGAACCAAGTCCCCCGCGATCTTGTACTCGTTGTGATGCCCCGCTATCTGATTGAATGTGCTGCCTGAAATGTGGAGACGGTAGGCGTCGACGAGAGACATGGGAGGTGCTGTGGCACTGCCTTGTGCGTCTATTTTTTAGGCTGTCAAAGGCAGTGCATCGGCCATCAAGCCGTTAGCGCACGCGGGCAGTCTGAAGGACGTAAATATGCACGGTCGAGGCTTGATCGAGGCTCGCTGAGCAGCCACAGAGAATCATATACCACAGTGTGTTTCAGAATTAGAATTTCGAGCCCAACTTGACCCCCAACTTCGACCCCCAACTTGCCGGAAGTTGGGGTCTGAGGACTCGGAGGAGAGGCAGTGCCGGCTCGGTGCCGGCGCGGAAACATATACAAATCGGCAACAGCAGACGCAAGCTGACGAACCCCGCTCAAGGGGGAGTCGGGATTCGAAAAACAGATATAGGGTCGAAAAGTTTTTTTCAACCCTCGGCCAGACCCCCCCGCCCCCTCCCCCCTATATAAGGAAGGAGGTTCCCACCCCTGGCGGCGGGCCGCGTCTCCGAGTCATGTGCGCGCTCGCCGCCACCAGGTTGACAGCTTCCTAATCCACTCAGCGCTATAACAATTGACCTCTTCGATGCTCTGGTAGGGCTAGAACATTGTCGAGTGTCAACCACTTGCATTTAATACATATCAGCTTCAATTAGTGAATGATGTGCGCTGTTTTCAGAGTCAAATATAGAATTTCAATGTTTGTAGGTGCCGATACTGTCATCTTGCCCCAATCTCCCAAGGTTTTAAGTCTATGCACATCAATTTCAATGTTCCGCCTAAATTATTTTGAGTAACCGTTCTGAGTTCACCATCGACTGACACTCGGAGACGTTCACAACAATTGATGGACTTTCCAAATCCGGACCACCATGTTGTACATGCCCATCGCGTCCCAAATACCATCTCCCTGCCTCCTGGAGTGCTTCAGGGTGTATTTCTGACAGTTTTGAGCCTCCTTCATATTACATGATACTGTAAAAGTTTTTTTCAGCCCTCCTTGGGACCCCCCCCCCCTATATCCGAAATTTTAATCCCGAAACCCCCTTGACCCCGCTTCTGCCTTCGGAATGAACCAGCATTTACCATGGTTATCCAAAGCTACCTTGGACTCAAAGTCAACAACAACGTAATCAAGCTTTCTATTTACTATCCAGAGTTAAAACTCTACAGTGAGCGGGGCTGATTTTTCTCCCTTCCTTTGGTCGGTTTCTCCCAAAATTCGATGGAACAGGCGAGCATTACACGGAATAAGGCCTTAGTTAGGTCCGACTTGCTCCAACTAAGGCCAACTAGAAAAATCTTGGGTATGGGTTTTTTGGGTTTGAACGATGTATCATCACCCTCTTTTCACCCTCTTTTTAAAATTATGTGTGAACGTCCGTCTGTGTCACGATTTGACCCTAATCTAATCGCTCCAACACACGTGACCTCAGCGCCTAAGGCTGATAAGATTATTCGAGCACCGATGGAAGACGGATATACCCGGGAAGATTGGGAGAATGCCGCATGATGACGTCATGAACACATGCCAAGCGCGTGGGCTATTATGGGTTGGTAAGAACACATGGACTATTGCCGACCTAGGTTCCCTTTTCATTTCATTAACATTTCATATATATTTAGTCAGTAGTTCACACGGTTCGCAGAACAGTATAAGTAGAGTAGTTATTTGCCTGTAGTAGTTAACCTTTTATTCCATCATCTTCGAGACCTCTACAAGCACTACCCAATCCCTCTCATCTTACCGAGAGTGGACACTTAAGTCTTGACTGTGACATAATAAAAGGTTGACCCTCATACCCTCGTACCACCCCACTTCCCTTTCCTCCCCCTATCCACCACTTGGATTGCCCTCACCTGGAACTCTCGTACCTGAAGTTTCATTCATACCCTATTCCCCCACCTGCCCTCTACCTCGTTGTCCAGCGAGTAAAAATAACTGGAGTCGACCCTCTGCTTCGGCCAGGAAAGACAGACAGACGCTAGTGCCACGGGAAACATTGAGTCCGTCCCAAGCACCACAGCAGTTGCAGGAGATCCAGTCCAACCTTCGGGGAGGTCTGACTCGCAGCCACGGGGTACGTGAAGAGTAGACCCCGGACTGTTCTGTTAGCAACAAGCCATTGAGAATCCCACCACCGTCCTAGTGACGAAAAACACATACCACCATTTACCGTTCCTCCGCCAACGACGACTCCTCCGACTCGGAGTCAGAACTCTTCCATTCCACCACCTCTCATTTCACCCGACCCCCTACCCCGCCAACCTTCCTCCCACTCAACCGACCCTTTCGCATCCGACACCGGATTCAGGCACCTTTGCCCGTCCAGCCGACCATTTCGGCACCAGAACCAACCCCGACACCCCCGCAGCCCAGACCCGCTATGTCTCGGCCGCCGTCCCCGTACAAATGTGCCCCGTATCCCCGGTGCACCAGCACTACAACCCCACCCCGAGGACCTCGTCCTCAAGAATCTCCTACGCACGCACGCCTCCCATGTTTGATGGGAACGACAAGGCCAAGTGAGAGATGTTCATCGATGCCCTGAGCAATTACTTCTGGGTGTATGAGTCGGAGTTCGATACCGACAAGAAGAAGATATCCTTCACCCTATCGTTACTAGGGAAGGAGGATGGAGCCCCGAGCCCAGCGTCAAACTGGGTTCGCAACTGGAGGAAGCGCACAATGCGCTATGGGACCTTCAAGAAACCCCTCTATTCGATAGAGGACCTCATCGGAGAGATGGAGGAGACGTTCCAGGACAGGAACACCAGTCAGACCGCGCACCTGCGGCTGATGACCACGAGGCAGGGAAACACCCGTTTGACGGACTTCCTGCAGGTGTTCGAACTGAACGCGGAAGAGGCTGGGTACAACCCCAGCGAGAAGGACTCCCCCCACCACAAGTTTTTGGTGGAAACCCTTGAGCACCTCATCAACGAGGATGTAAGGGACCTGCTTTACGCAGGAGGAATCGAAATCCCGGAGGACTACCCGGGATTGAAGGGTCGTCTGTTGACGATCAGCTCCATCATGGAGCAGAAGAAGATCCGGGCAAAGCAGAACGCCCGGATGTTCTGGACACCGGCACCACCGGTGGGTCAGAAGAATGCGGCAAAGCCGCAAGGAGCAGTGCCACATCTGGCGAAGAAGCTCGGATCGGGGGAGACAGCCCCCATGGACGTGGACAGGGCCAAGGCGAAAGCCTCGCCCTTTTTATGCTATAACTGTGGCAAGGAAGGCCACATGAAAAGGGAGTGCCCGGAGCCTCCCAAGAAAAAGTTCAATATCCGGTCCATCATGACCGATGACACCTCGCAGGAAGACCTGCAGGCCCTGGCGGCCTACCTTCGCGAGAAGGGTTTTTAAAGGGGCCCCCGCTTGCAGCCAAAGCGGCGCCCCCAGTTACGAAAGAATGCACGACTCAGACCCCGACCCCAGAATCCTTAAATATTATAGTCACACATGACCCCGAAGACGAGACTGATATATATACGGAAGAAAATACTAGTTTACGGAAGAACATAAACGATTTCTTAGTAGCTAGTGTAGAAAATAACAAAAAAATATGTATCTTGGAGAATCAGAATCGGAAACGTAACTTAAAGAACAAAGCTATGGATGCCGCAAATAAGCGGTGGAGCGCATTCAAAAAGGCCCCTGGAACCCAAACCAGTGAGAAAATAGTGAGAACGAAAAGGACTCCACAGGAGTGATGGCTCAATCCCAAAAGAGGGAGGAAGCGCCAAAAGAAGAAAAGAAGACAAAGATCCCCGATGCTGTACACATGCGGGAGGCCGGTGGCCGGCAGAAGGCGCCACAAGGAGACAAGCTCGCGAAGGAGCTGAGAGAATTCCAGAAAGAAAGGAAGCATTACGAAATGTGGACCACTATCACAGTGTCCGCGTTAGATACGGGAAAGACGCGCACAGTCAAGGCTCTTCTTGATAACGGATGCACAGCCACATGCATCGATCGAGACTACGCCAAGGCTGAAGACTTTGAGCTCAAAGAGCTTGAAGCGCACATCGTCGCCCGCAACGCACACGGGACAGAGAACGCAAAGGGGAAGATCACTCACTACGTTGAGTTGATCATGACCATCGGACCCCATCAGGATCGGCAACGCTTCCTGGTAACCGGACTCGGAAGAGCCCGGATCTTCATTGGGTACGATTGGTTGTACAAACACAACCCCCAGATCGACTGGAGAGCGCAAACCATGCTCTTCAGTAGATGTCCACCGGAATGCAACATGAAAGGAACGGAATTAGGAGAAGGAGAGTCGCTATTATTAGTGGACTTTGCGGAGGCGATCAACCTAAGGGTCAAGGAGACGCAGTCCCAACGAATGGCAGAAGAAGCCAATCGTGGGAAAGAAAAGATGACAGAGGAGAAGATCCCGGATGAGTACCGCGATTATGTCAAAGTCTTCGCCAAGGAGTCGTTCGACTCATTACCCGAGAAAAGACCGTGGGATCACGCAATCGAACTTAAGCCAGACGCCAAGGCTGTCGATTGCAAGATTTACCCACTCTCGGTAAACGAGCAGGAGAAGTTGAATGAGTTCCTGGAGGAGAACTTGAAGAGCGGACGGATCTGCCCCTCGAAGTCGCCAATGGCTTCGGCGTTCTTCTTCATCAAGAAGAAAGATGGCAGCCTGAGACCAGTACAAGACTATCGGAAGCTCAACGAGATGATGATTAAAAACCGTTATCCGCTTCCGCTGATCTCGGAGCTAGTGAACAAACTCCGCGGCGCCAGATTCTTCTCGAAGTTGGACATCAGATGGGGGTACAACAACGTACGGATCAAGGAGGGAGATGAGTGGAAGGCAGCCTTCCGGACCAACAGGGGATTGTTCGAACCCCTAGTGATGTTCTTCGAACTCACAAATTCGCTGGCAGCATTCCAGACAATGATGAACGACATCCTCAAGGACCTGATAAACGAGGGACATGTCATTGTCTATCTGGACAACATCCTTATCTTCACCGAGGACTTGGTGGAGCATCGAAAGATCATGAAAAGAGTATTGAAAATACTCCAGGACAACAAACTCTTTCTCAAGCCGGAGAAGTGCGATTTCGAACGCACCGAGATAGAGTACCTGGGAGTGATCATCTCTTACAACTCGATGAAGATGGATCCTGCCAAGATTAAAGGCGTGATGGAATGGCCAGAACCCAAGAACCTGAAGCAAAC
Source organism: Mycena vulgaris (assembly GCA_029204335.1). NCBI lineage: Eukaryota > Fungi > Basidiomycota > Agaricomycetes > Agaricales > Mycenaceae > Mycena > Mycena vulgaris. The sequence goes on along the minus strand of JARGYA010000193.1, from coordinate 67,353 downwards.
ACAGGCGTTCTTAGGGTTCACGAACTTCTATCGAAGATTCGTCCGAGGATACAGCGAGGTCGCGAAGCCGCTCACGTGGATGACAGGGAAGGAAGGCTTCTCGTGGGGAGAAAAACATAGGAAGGCGTTCAGGAAGCTGAAAGATCGGATTGCCGAAGACGTGGTGCTAGCACTGCCCACAGATCATGGCAAGTACTGATTAGAAGCGGATGCATCGGAGGGAGCGACGGGGGCTGTACTCAGTCAAGAACAGGAGGGCAAATGGCGCCCTGTAGCATTCCAGTCACACGGCCTGAATGAGACCGAGCAGAATTACGAGATCTATGACAAAGAGATGCTCGCGATAATGCTCGCCCTAGACGAATGGAGACAATTCCTGATGGGAGCGAAGGAGAAGATTGAAATTCTGACGGACCACCAAAACCTTTAGTACTTCAAGAAGCCGCAGAAAGTCAATAGAAGACAAGCCCGATGGATAACAGAACTAGCCGAATACAATTTCGTGCTGACACATCGGGCTGGAGCGCTGAACAAGAAGGCGGATCTCTTATCTCGGAGATCAGATCACGACCAAGGGAAAAACGACAACGAAAATGTCGTCCTGTTGACACCGGAACATTTCCGAGCACAAGAGATAGTGCTGGAAGGACCGGAACGGGAGATCTTGGAAGAGATAAAGAAGGAGAAGAAGAAGGACACAAGTGTCAAGCTGGCGCTTGAGAAGAAACTCCCCGGGTGGGAACAAAAAGAAGACATTATATATTATGACGGAAGAATCTATGTTCCTCGCAACGAGGAACTGCGCGATAAGATTATCGGATTGCACCATGACTCCGTGTTGCTTGGTCATCCCGGAGAGAACAGAACACAGGAAATGATTGAACGTAATTATTGGTGGCCCAGGCTTGGCAACCAAGTATCAAAATATATAAAGACATGTGAGGCGTGTCAAAGAACCCGAGTCCATAGATACCAGCAAGGAAAACTGAATCCGCATCAAGTAGCGGAAGGAGTTTGGCAAATCATATCGATGGACTTGATCGGACCGTTGCCGGTCAGCAACGGCTTTAACGCTATTCAAGTTTGGGTGGATACATTCTCGAAGATGATCCACGCCGAACCAACGAACATGGAGTTGACCTCCGAAGGAGTGGCCCGGTTGACACGGGACCGAGTGATTAGATATCACGGACTTCCCCGGAAAATCATATCAGACAGAGATACGAGATATGTATCAGGCTTCCAGAGGGAGCTAAATCGGCTGTTAGGCACCGAGATGAACCCGAGCACAGCTTATCACCCGATAACGGACGACCAGACCGAAAGGATGAATCAGGAGATCGAGAAGTACTTGCGGATATTTATCAATTACCGCCAGATGGATTGGGCGGAGTGGCTCGCACTAGCCGAGTTCACGCACAATGACAAGGCAAGCTCGTCGACAGGCATGTCACCCTTTTTCGTGAACGGAGGATACCACCCCTGGAAGGGGATAGAAAACGCAGTCGAGTCGCGCAATGAGGCCGCGAACGACTTTGCAGAGAAAATGAAAAAGATCCGCGATGAAGCAGCAGCTGCGCTGGAGAAAACAAAGAAAACCATGAAAAACACTATGACGCACATAGGCGGGAAGCGCCTGTATTTAAGATTGGCGATAAGGTGTGGGTGGAAGCGAAAGATATCACCACAGATCGCCCCACAAAGAAGTTCGATGATAGAAGGCTAGGGCCTTACGAAATCCTCGAAAAGGTCGGAGCAGCGGCATACAAACTCAGGTTGCCGGAGACGGATCAGTCACACCCGGTCTTCAATGAGAGCATCCTGACACCATACAAAGAACCCCCGGCAGAGAGAAGAGAGGAACGACCCGCACCAAAGATTATCAGCGGACACGAGGAGTACGAAGTGGAGGAGATATTGAAACACAGAAAAAGAGGAAATGGATATCAATATCTTATCAAATGGAAGAACTATCCATTGGCGGAAAGAACGTGGGAACCCAAAAAGCACCTGACTCATGTGAAGAAAATGCTCGACAAGTACAACGCCGAGCACAAAATCAAGCTTCGGGTGTTGCCATCGGAACCCACATTGCCGAAATTCCCGAAGGGATATTGGGACCATTTGATACATCGATACAAGACAAAGGAGGAATCCTTAGAATAGTCGACGAAGAAGCTATTTATTCCAGAAAACAATAATTTCATCACAATCGATGAGGACGTCGACCCTAGGAGGGGGGTAATGTCACGATTTGACCCTAATCTAATCGCTCCAACACACGTGACCTCAGCGCCTAAGGCTGATAAGATTATTCGAGCGCCGATGGAAGACGGATATACCCGGGAAGATTGGGAGAATGCCGCATGATGACGTCATGAACACATGCCAAGCGCGTGGGCTATTATGGGTTGGTAAGAACACATGGACTATTGCCGACCTAGGTTCCCTTTTCATTTCATTAACGTTTCATATATATTTAGTCAGTAGTTCACACGGTTCGCAGAACAGTATAAGTAGAGTAGTTATTTGCCTGTAGTAGTTAACCTTTTATTCCATCATCTTCGAGACCTCTACGAGCACTACCCAATCCCTCTCATCTTACCGAGAGTGGACACTTAAGTCTTGACTGTGACAGTCTGAAGCTTTTTAAACTCTGACGATCACTTGACCCCGAGATTCCACCGAGACCGGCCCTAAAGTCAACTCTGGGGTTATGGCAACCTTATTTATGCTGTGAACAGATTCATTATACTGGGAACCTATTCTGCATACACAAACTTCTGTATATTCAGTAAAGATCCAAGGTCCCACATTTCTCTCTTTATTCTCTTCACCCTCTTTATAAAGTCTGTCTGAAGCCTTTTAAACTCCGACGATCACTTGACCCCGAGATTCCACCGAGACCAGCCCTAAAGTCAACTCTGGAATTCTGGAACCTTATTTATTCTGTGAGCAGCTTCGTTACGCAGGGAACTTGACAGCAACTTCTGAGTACACAACCTTCTGCAGATTCAGCATAGATTCAAGATCCTGGATTCATTGTTCAGCCGAAGTGGTGGGGCGCTCCGCGCCCCACCGCGCTCTTGTGATATATAAACCTTGCATATACATGGTTTGGGCCCGGGGAAGCATTGTAGATTGAGTCGAACACGGCGTGGTAACGACACAGCCACCACCGCGTCAATGCGTGGCAGTGCCCAGCAATTTTACCCAGCCCTCACCGAGGTCTCAGCAGAGGACGAGGCTCTGATCGGTTCCCAGGCTTACCAGGCTTTAGCAAGAGCTCAGGCCAGGGTTGCAGACCGGCGAATGACACTTGTTGTGTGTCCCCCCAAACCGACACATGTCATGCTGAGCGGTTCTGTACCGCCGAGTGGGAGAGTTCGTTGGTCTCGATAGCAGAAGTGTTGGGTGCATTGATTAAAGACAATCTGCCGGGCTCTGAGATCCATGACAAGCTGGAGTCCTATCCGATCGGGGCCATGACAAGGGTAGGTAGGTAGTACTACACGGCCGGTCTGAATAATGAATGTCATCATCGGACTTATACCGACCTGAGAGGTGATGATAAGAGGAAGAGTATCTTTAAGCAGGAGGAGGAGATCTTCGACGAGGCGGTAGCAGAGTTAATGAAGCAGATTTAGGGTGGCCCAAAGAATGTGTGTGAAAAGAGGGTATTTGCCTGCGAAAAGAGTCAAAAATAAGTATGCGAAAGTTGAGCCAATCTGCGCGCAAAGTGGGGAAAAGTTGCATGCGAGAGTAGAAATTTGCGCGCCAATTGATTTTTGGGGCGTGATTCGAACTTTGCGTGAGGTATCGGCGATATACTGTAAAATAATTCAGTCCAGAACTCCGAAAAAGTCCACAACCGCAGGGAGAAATGACACGCCTTCAGACAATGTTAAAATTACACACAGGTTGCTAAGGTTAAACACACAAGTCTGCAAAAGATCTGTGTCCCTGCAACACACAACTTGGACTTACGGGCTCGGATTAAAAGGGTGAACTCAGCAATCCGGAAACCTATCTGTTAAAGTGGCAGGCGGGACAAGCCGCCAACCGAGTCAGCATTAAAATTGATATATTACCCCTCTTCTATGCTGCTCTGGCTATTTTGAAGCAGAGACAGGGATTAGTTGGTTCATACGATATTCGTTTGAGTCACATTAGCCTCCGAGAGAACGGAATGTAGAGGAAAATGTATAAGTACCTTGTCCGTTTAGAATATCCTCCATTATTGATTTATTGAATAGTAAGCCTTGGCTAGTCGGACTAATACTGGACTGACGCAGTGGTGCTGTCCGTTCCAAGGTCCAAGGTGAGCTCACAGAGTACTGTGAAAATTGATTCTCTTTAGTTAGTGAACTTTTGAAGTTGTGTGTTCTTCCCCATCCCTCCGGCAAGAGATTGTGCATTTCGTTGGCCGCATTTCAAAGTCGCGTGGTATTCTGGCGATTTGGTCCAAGTCGGGTCATTTTTCCCATTTTTCGGACAGTTGTGTCATCTTTTAATTATTTTACAGTATATGGCTGTAATAGTGGGACATTATTATTTACAGCTGATCTCCAAACTAATGAGATTGATCGGTTCGTTTTCGCTCGTTCCCAAAAAAGAAAATTTTCATTCTCCGGTAGGTCCAGCGACCTCTGGACATTCCCTGGGACCAGAATTATCTGTACTCTTACAGCTGATCTCGAAATTAATGACACCGATCAGTTTTTTTTTGCTCATTTCCAAAAAGGAGATTCTAGCGAAACAAGAGTCTACCTTACCTCCAAGAGTACCTGCAGCAAAATTTGATGTTACAGTGGCCAGTTGTGAAGTCCCTGAGCAAGAGCGCCCCACAAAATGGGAGGAAATCATGCAGAAACACCAAAGTCGGGAAAGCCCGGACGATCACGTGTTTCATTGATCGCGTGTATTATTTCGGCCCTTGGCGCGCACTCAATGTCGTTTTGACTGACAACCTATAGGGAGGCAAGGTACTCAATCACATGTAATTATTGAATGGATTAGACATGGGTGAGCAAACATTCCTTTTTGGGAACGCGAAAAAAAAAAGTCGGGCCGTCTCATTGATTTCGAGATCAGCTGTAACGAAATCCTCGGCTTTCGTTTACATGTCTTTGGTTCAATCCCCATTGAGCTTACTGTACTGTTTCGACCAAGTGTTCACCCCATGTCACACGTCACCACAAGTGTTCATTTTCTTGGGTGTTTATTTGTCGGCAATCACATCAAAACTACCGTAAATGGAAGTCCGGTGAATGCCGGAGAGGATTTTTCGGTGTTTTTCGGCCTATTTGAGCCTCGAAAACTCAATATCACCGTCACCAGTTCAGTTCAGAGGGCCGCGTCACGCGTCACCTGAACACTCGGTCGAAATAGTACAATACCCCCATCTCTTTGACTCTCCCCTCGCCCTTCACTCTTGACACAAAATAGCCTGTGTATTCCCACTGCGCACGCAATGCCCCACTGCTCTGATGATCGATCTGGATGTGTGGAGGATTATGAGGGTTGTTCCAGCCCGTCGGCGAGAATAGGCAAATCCCGTGTCTTGACAGCTTTAATTCTGATTTTGGACATTCCTTACTGGCATGTAGGCATATTTCGCACTGCACCCGCAATTTACATTTGAACGCGGACCGCCGGGGGACTGCATGCTGTGGAATTTAGACAAATTCGGAAGGTCGACGTGTACAGGCAGGCCCCATGGGCCACCAGCTATTCTAAGCACCCCAAAAAGTCCAGAAAAGTATGCCTCCCTCCCACTGCGCCGCAGAACGATGAACTGCGGCCGGCGAGGTATAACGACTGGCTTTTATTACCCTTATGATCCCATTTTCCTCTCTCTCTAGTCGTCTTCTGGTCCTCCCTAGCTGCCTCTCCTCCGTTTTCGTTTCCCTGATCATCAATATTTCGTGCTCAAATCATCAAATACCTGGGCTTTCTCATCTCACTGTGGCTCTCTGTTGAATACTCATTGCACATCACGGGTCTCCGGCTCGAGCATATCTGACACGCAGCAGCACACACGCTCCCACCCGGCAATCAATCCCTCTGTTCCTCAGTTGTACCCTGGCAATCTCTTCAAAATACCCAGAATTCTCCTGGCCCGCTCATGGATCATGGCGAATTCTTTCCTGACCCCGCGTGTACGAGGCCCATGTCCTGGGCCGCAATTATCACCAATATCATGGTTTTCTCTCCCTGAACCCCGGCGGCAGTCCAATTACCCCACTCGGCTCTGAAGCAACGGAACTGAACTCAACTATCGCTCAACTGTAAAATTCGGGATGCAGTATTCCGTCGTCCAAATATGCTACTAGAAGATCTGTAGATCTCAACGCCAGGCCACCGACAATTCATTCCTCCTATTCCTCCCCGGGATTGGACTCCCCCCATAGCCACGTTGGACTTTTTTTACCTGCGTTTTCGTCTCCACCCTCCTATATTTAACCAGTACTCTTTAAATAAAATGATCAATCTCGGCAGGGTTGTTTCTGCTGTGTATGTATTTCAGACACAACTGTGATGTTCCATTTCGGAAAGCTCGGCTTTATTTAATCAAGGAAGTGCCGGAGCGAAGCGTAGGCATGTCTTGTACATCTGTAAGTGTTCTACATCCCTGGAAAACATTAAACTCGGCGAATGAGAGCTGTGAGAACCTCGTAATGATCCGATCAGTGATGGAAGCACGTCAGTGTCGGCCTTTGCCGTGCGGTGTTTTCCTCGCATTCCACCACGCGATTGTGGTCGGGGAGGGAATAAATGGCTCACATGATATCATTACAAGCTCCCATCTAGCCTACGCCCATGGCAGAGCACCGCTCCTCGAAACTTTATTTCTGGGAACGACCAAAAAAATTGCGATCGATCTCATTAGATTCGAGATCAGCTGTAAAACACCAGATCGGCTTTTCTGTGAAAATCTGCACCACCAGAGTGAATTATCATGTGAGTACACAGGGTCGCAACCCGGCATGTTGCCTTTCACACCACGTTGATTCGCACAATTACACAGGTTCCAACACTCCCTGAAAAATTCACCACCACATTTTTGACTGAGAACCGAGCACAGGTCGTTGTTGCGGGGATATGCACACCTCCGACACTGAGATAAAATTGACTACTGATCTTTATTCCCAGATACATTCCTGCGTTGCATAGCCGGAAAAAGGACACCCCGCTCTCTACGCGAAAATACACCGGGGTCAGAGCAGTTGAATTTCTGTTTGGAATGATCTAATGGCTCTTGCTAATTCTCTTGTATCCTCCTCCGATCCTCTCCGGCTCCCCAGCAACATGGATCAAGTGATTCGGTACTTACACCATCATATAGCCATGTCATTCTGCCATGCCACCTTCGGATCCCACCAACCATTTGTAAAGCATGAAGCCACCAACTACTATGAATTAGGGTTTGGAGTAGACAGGAATGTCTCAACTTATGGTTGAAAGCAGAAGTGCGATTGATCACCCATGGCCCTGGGTGTAAACACTGTTCACGGAATTGCTGGCGTGAAAGGGATGGGAGACAGAGCTCCGTCTTGGATGACAGAGCAGGTCTCAGCAGCTTTAACAGGCTGGCACCAAGATGGGACTAGGAGGTAGGAAGATAGTAACAGCACCAAATTGGATAGAACTTCCCACGTCCCCACGTGCGAAGGACGATCACGGCAAGCAGTTGTGTATCAAAAATAAGTAGTGAATCCATTGAGGCTCAGGTGTGTTATTTTGTGATGAGCAGTTGCCAGTGAGTTTCGATGGAGGTCTAACCTGTGTATTTTCGGATGGATCTGTATCAGCATAAAGTCTCGAACTTCTCCGAGGTGAGCATCCTCAATATCAAAACAGCAGTGCAGTTTCACGGCGGTGATCAAAAAATTTTACCCACAGAAAAAGGGCCTAGAACTATGATGTTCCATTCTGGGCCCAAATTTTACCTGAGGAAAAACCATGGTAAATCTTACAATATTTCCTGTATACTTTGCGCTTGTAATAGATAAGATTTTACCACAAGGAAATTTGGTGGTAAAAGGTGGAGTTTTTCCGTGAGTCTCTCCGTGATAAAAGATGGTCTGTTACCACGGAAAGATCCGGCGCCTGAATTTCCTGTGGTGAAAGATAATCTTTTGCCATGGGAAAGATCTGGAATCAAAATTCCCTCAGCTATATCCCACGGGTCCGGATCTTTCCCGTAGTACGAGATTGTCCTTTACCACAGGAAATTCAGGCGCCGGATCTTCCGTGGTGACAGACCATCTTTTATCACGGAGAAACTCACGGAAAAACTCCAACTTTTATGACTGAATTTCCTTGTGGTAAAATATCTAATCTATTACTAGCGCAAAGTGTACAGGAAATATTCTACAATTTAACATGGTTTTTCCTCAGGTAAAATTTGGGCCCAGAAAGGGAACATCATAGTCCTAGGCCCTTTTTCCGTGGGTATTTTTTTTTGATCACCGCCGTGTTTACTCAGAGGCACCTGTGTAATTTTTGGTGAAATCTGAAATAATAATGTCCCAGTATTACCCCCATAGATTAAAATGTGCGAACTGAAAAGTTGCGTACGAAAGCAGAAGTTTGCGCACCGATTGATTGTTTTGTGTGTGATTCGAACTTATGCGTGAATGATTAAATGTACAAAGTGAACGGTATACTTTTTCTTGACTTTTTCTGTTCCTTTTTCCAAACCACAGCTTTGAATGCATTGGGGTTGGATCAGACCTCAAGGCTCAAGTTGAGTGCCCAAAGTGTTCTCGGATGGCCTAGGAGCAATTAGTCTTCCAGTTCTGAATCCAACACAATGTACAGTGAGAAAGGAACAAAAAAGACAGAAAAAGGGAGCTTCCGAGGGGGGGTTTCACAGTAGCCCCCTTTTCCTCCCTTCTGGCTCCCTTTTTGTTGTGTTTTCGCCCCCCTTTGCGTTTGGGTCCTCGACTTTTTCTATTTTCAACCTTTTTACATGTCTAAATTGAAAAGTAAAATAAAAACCGGCCGAAAATGGACCAGTCTCAAAAAGCGCAGAAAAGGGAACAGAAAAGGGCTCCTGTGGACGACCTAATCTGTAGGCTTCCGAATAAGAGGGGGCTTCTGTCCGCAACCGGGGATTTCAATAGAATTATCCCGCGCCGCGCACTGGCATGCCGTAATCCAATGACACTCATTCGAGGGTGCGATTTCTGAGGCGGCGCTGACTTCGTGGTTGCCGTATACAAAATTGTATTTAGGCAGGTGTGCTTCCGCGTCCAGATCGCGCCGCGCACTGGCAGATTGGCCACATTGCGTAACTCCACGACATTAATTCGGCGGTCGTGCGCCACCCTATTCCTACGGCGGTTTTGAATTTGTGAGTACCCTAGCACTGTTATTGTTTAAACAGTAACATCTCAGATGTTAAGGCTGTATGAACAGTGTTCGAACGGTGCTGGCCCAGCGAAAATCGGACTGTTTAAACAGTTTCTCGTTTGAACCATGTTCACCGTTTGAACGATGTTCGAACGGTGCCGACCAGGTGAGCACTTGAAACCTTTCAAATAGTGAGAGTAGCGGGACTGTGTGAACACCGTTCGGCAACGGTCAGGTCTATTATTCTCATTGATTTCGTAGTGTCCCTATTAATGGCGAAGGTTTTCCGGGGCGTAAATTCGGAGATGGCCGAGTGTTGAGGGCTAGTGAAACTCTTCATGGAGGCGTCTTTTGGTATGTCTGCATGTTCTTTACCGACTGGGTTGCGCTGAAAATCGACGTAGATCTTGTATGGCCGCGATGTTCGGAGATGCCCGGCCTTCCTTAGGATTCGTTCCTGGAGCACGCCCACGATATCCTCGACGGCAGGGTGATCATGCACGGTGCACTCATGCGTCCGGATGTCATGACTCCCGGCGGCTTCCATTTCTTTACAGTGTCTATTCACCTGTTCCAATCAACTCACGCTGCGTTGGCGATCTTCAATCAGAAAGATATAATCCAGGCATCTCTTCAAGCCCACCTTCCTGCGCCAAAGTCCGACACCAAAGAAATCATCCACCCTGACAGCCCGTCACCTTCAGCTCCGTCCTCTCAAAATTCGACCTGAAAATGTGCTGATTACCGACCCGACTCCTCCACCGTCACTTACCCCCGCTGCTAGCCCCGACACGCCGTGTATCCCCCCGCTCGTGATTCCACCCGCCGCCTCCTCCATCTCTGATCCTGCTACGAGCCAGGAAACGGACCCGCACCGACTCTGAGTCGAAACCAGGACAGAAAGCCAAAGGTTTGTCCACCGGTACGGTATCATCGGTTAAAAATTGCGAGGGTGGGGGCAAAGGTGAGACAGATGACTCTGGACTTCCTCCTCGCCGTCCTCGTAGAAGGGCAGTAGCACAGAGCCCCAAACCGACACAACACTTGAGGGTGGGCAAATTGAACGGAGGATATGCTTACCCTGAAAGCGAGTCCGAATAAGTAGTTTATCAGAACGGCTTTCGAATACAATAGCATTGTCACCTTTTTTCCTGAACAATGTTCACCGAGGTCCGCAATTTTCTTTGAACAGTGTTCTCCGAAGTCCGCAACTTTTTCTGAACACTGTTCAGAACAGGAAACGAACGGGTGTTTTTAAACAGTGTTGATTGAGGTCGCATTTTTTTTTGAACAGTGTTCACTAAGTGGACAAAAAGAATGCTCGATGGGGTTTGGGCTCATTTCTGGGCCGAATCACTCCAAATAAAATGGTAGCATGAACAATCATCGATTTCATGACGATAAACACTGTCTCCCCCATACCATCCCTACGTACTTCTGTCGGAATAAAATATTTGGGTGTTTTCCGAGAAATCGAGTCTGTGGAATCAGCGCGTACCCAAAAATGGTCCATATAGTCTGAAAGTACTCATAGAATGCACCTCATTCATGCTTTGGGCGCTCTCAATTGAAGGTGCTTTGAAGTCATAATGCCTCATGGAAGTTACCCATTTTCGGCATTTTCAGTGTAAAATGGTCCAAAAATGCGAAAAATGGACAACTTGAACACCCGTTGTGGGCTCAAAAACAAACGGATACAGGTCAACCAGGATACATCCGAGGTCCATTTTATGAGTACTTTCAGACTATATACACTATTTTTGCATACACCCTGTTTCCACCAACTCAATTTCTCAGAAAACACCCAAATATTCTATTCCGACAGAAGTACGTAGAAATGGTATGGAAGAAACAGTGCATATCATCATGAAATTGATGATTGTCCATGCTAACATTTTATTTGGAGTGATTTGCCCCAGAAATGAGCCCAAACCCCATCGAGCATTCTTTTTGTCCACTTAGTGTTCATTGAAGTCAGCCTCTTTTTATGAACACTGTTCAGAGTGAACACGAAATAAAACTGACTTTAGTTAAACAGTGTTCACTCAGGTCGCATTTCTTTTTGAACAGTGTTCAAAGTTTAAAGGTAACTACCACCGGTGTTATTGGTACAGCGAGGTAAACCGTTCGAACAGTATCACATCTCCGATGTCTCTGTTTGAACATAGAACGCTGATGTTGCCGTTCGTGATCGCCGCTCACACTAGACTTTGGGAACAACCAGGACCATCTTCTTCCTCTGAAATGCCCGACGATCTATTCTCCCTGTCTCAGCGAAGCCTAACTTCGACGACGAATTCTAATTTTCCCATCGCCGACAAGGCCCGTTCAAGGAACACAGCAACCCGAGATTGGAACGCTCGAGGCGGAGTATAGATAGTTTCGGCCGTTCTTTGATTCACATTCGGAGACGGAAATAAAGTTAATTATTAGAGGATGGGCATAGTGTATACAGGCCGGCCAACCGCGGACAAAGCGCATCGATGTACTTGCAGATAGAGAATCAATGGCGGAATTAACTCGACCCTGGACTTGTCTTGACCCTTCCACGGCACCAGCCTAATTCCGGACGGTGGAAGTCCGCCGAGTGTTTCAAGCCAAGAATACCCCGTCGTTCATTCATTCATTCATCACAACAACAAGATGCGGAGTCAGTTGACCACCCAGTCCCAATCCAATCCACAATCCGTCCATCCATCCGCCAGCCACCCAACCGTCCACCAGCCGGCAGCTAAAGATGTACCAATCTATATCCTATTCTATTCTATCGTATCAAATATATAATATGTGCGTGTGTGGGGATGCAAAAATGATGTGTGCGTGTGTGTGTGTATGCAGGAACCAGAAACAGAAACACGAAAGGAAATGTGCAGCTAGGGCAAAGAAAGAGAAATATGCGACAATGTAGGTGCGTGGAGTCTATGCGTGGATCGATACAGAAGCGGGAGTTTGGTCGAAGAGCAGGAGAGCAGAAGCAATACGAAGAAGCGAAAGAGAAAGCAAACAAAAAGACGTGGATGTACATTTTTGAGGGCGTCGACGGGATTTTGTTTTGTTTTGGGGTCGCGCGGGAGGATGTCGACGGTGGGGTGATTTGGCGGATATGCCGACGTGCAGGAGGTCGCGCGAGGGTCAAGGAAGGCGGGCGGTATGTACATCCTCCGTCGGGCGTCTCCAATGCGGGTGGCACGGGCGTCAGGTGAGGGGTCTTGAATGTGGGGTGCGTCGAGCCCCGAAACGGGTCTCGTCGCGCGCACTACTCCTCCCCGCGCGCCAAACACACACTCCCGCCCCAGCTCGGCGCGAGCACATCCTGCGCCGCCATCTGCCACGTCCCCTCGAACGTGTCCCGCCCGACGATGTGCCCCGAGATGAAGTACGTCGCCAGCTCCATGGTGCGGTCGCGCTGTGGAGATGGGCGTCAGCGAAGCACGGGAGGGCGAAGAGTAGGAGGAGGAGGAGGAGGGAGAACTCACCGGCCGCATGACGAGCCCAATCAGCCCGTCCCAGGGGCGCACGCGCCCGGCGTACTCGTAGTGGTGCCACGCCATCCCGTGCCGCGGGTCCGTCTGTGAATCGCATGTCAGCGCCCAAGCTCGTCGCACAAGAGAGAGGAGTAGGGAAAGGCAAGGGATGAACCACCACGCGCACACCTCGCGCACTGCAGACGCCATCCAAGAAAAAGAAAGAAAGGAATCCCCGCCAAAAACGTAACCCTAACCCGACTCCCCAATCCTCCACTCAAGCCAAGTGACGAAAAAACGAAAATCGCGGTATATAAGGAAGAGAAACAAGAAAGAGGAAGAGAACGCACTGCACCAGTAAACACCACATCCTGCACGCCGTCGCACGCGTCCTCCCAGCCCTCGTCATCCGCGAAGCGGTGCCCCGCCCATGCGGGCGCGTCCCACTCGGGCCATTGTTCTTGCTCCTGAGACGCAGAGGCGGAGGCTGACGCTGAGGCGGAGGATGCGGGGGCAAAGGCAGATGCAGATAACGAGGAGAGCGTTGACGACCCGCCCGAAGAGGCGGAGGCGCGTTCCTGCGACGAAGACGCCTCGAGCGATGAATGCCCTTCATCCTCCTCCAGCGCATGCGACGGCTCGCCGTCCTCCCCAAATGCCCTCGCCCTTCTCCACCTCTCCCTCTCCCTCTCCCTCACACACCCCACACACCCCTCCCTCTCATGCGCGCCCTCCCTTGCTCTGACCTTCCTCCCTCCTATTCCTCCCCCCACACCCACCCCCGCGTCCAACCGTCTCATACACATACACCCCTCCTCCCCGTCCCTCGCCCAACACCACCACCATCCCCATATCCCAAACGTGCGCTCCCACGCATTGAGCCGCGCGAGCGCAGATGGGGCAGGCGACGCGCAGCTCGACGGTGCCGCCGCCGACGGGGACGGCGCGCGTGCCGGGCGGGAGCCAGCCCTGCGCGCATGCCCTCCTCGCCCGTGGTGCTGTCGGGCGGCGGCGGGGGGACGGGCGTGTGTGGGTAGAAGCTGCGGCGTGTGTTAGGAGATGGGTGAGAAGATGGGAAGGAGGAAGAGGGACTCACGAATGGTGCTCCGAAATACGCATATATATGGGCCGTGCGACCGCGACAAATTCGTCGCTCACGAGGCCGTCGCGCGGGAAGGCGCCGCCGGGCGCGGCGATGAGCGCGCTGTAGGGCGGCTCGGAGGGCATCTGGGGCGGGGGCGTCAGTAAAGGAGGATGAGGGGAGGGAGGGAAAAGGAAGGGCGGAAAAGAAAGAGAGGAAGCACGGGAGGAAGGGAAGGCGAAGGAGGGAGGAGGCTGCCAACGACGAGGAAGGCGTTGGCGCTGAGCAGAAAAAAAAAGGCTGCCGGCGACCACGAAGCAACGCCAACACCAACGAAGCCCTGACGCTGACGCCGGCGAAGCGCGCGCGAGGGTCGGTCCTCGAGGATGCAAGGGAGAAGGATCGAAGGAGGGCGCCCTCGTCGAAAAGAATCACACACACGCAGCGTTTGGAGGAAGGAAGAACTCACCAACATAGTCCCCTGCCCACAGACCGCTGAAGCTCCCCAGCTCGTACACGCGCCCGATGCGCCCCGGCGCCGCGCCGCCTTTCCCGCTGCCCGTGCCCGTGCCCGCTCTGTCTTCGTCCGTCGTGTCTTCGGATTCGGCTTTCGGCTTGCGCGCTTCCACCCGCACCTCTTCCTCGTCCTCGGCTCCCGCTCACACCTGCGCCGGAAGAGGAGGAGGAGGAGGACGGAGCAGATAACGACGTAGCAGAGGAAGGAGCGGATAAGCGCGCCATACCCAACACAAAGCCGCGCCCGCCACGCGTGCGCCGCCCACCTGCTCCCTCCCTCCTTCACTCCCTTCCGCATCAGAGTCGGAATAGGCGTCAGAGTCCTCGTCCGCGGCGCCGCAGAACGGCGGAACGACGAGCGCAGGCGGGGTGCGGCGCGCCGTTGGATATTGGTGCCTCGTCCCCGCCGTGTGCCTGTGCCGCTGCGGCTCCCGTCGGCGCAGCAGCAGTGGTAGGCGTCCCGCCGCGCCAGTCGAGGAAGGAAGGCGCAGTCAACGCAGCCGACGTAGCTATCGGAGGGACTCGTCGTCGTCATCGCCATCGTCATAGCAGGAGGAGGCGGCACCCACCCCACAAGCTGCCGCTCGAACCTTACCACCGGTCTCGCGTTCTTCTCGTGGATGTCCTCGGCCGTGGGGCCGATCGGCTGCGGGCCCGTGCCTACAAAGCAAAAGCACGCGCGTCAGTACATGCGCAGGCGGGGCAAGAGGGAGGAGGAGAAGACAAGGAAGGGGGGGGGGGGGGGAGTGGGAAGGGGAACAAAGGAGCGAAGCCGAAGGTGGGCAAGAGAGTGAGGAGGAAGAAGGGGCGAAGAATGTGGAGGAAGGGGGAGAGAGGAAAGATCGTCGTCACCGCCATCGCCATCGCCGCGGCGCGTGTGCACTCGCGACGCGCCTGAACAGGGAAGGTGTGCAGGTAAGCAGGGAGGGTATGAGATGAGATGAGATGAGATGGAAAGAAATAACCGAAACCAAAACCAAAACCACTTACCCCCACCCGCGACCCACCGCACCTCCGCCGCCGCGCGGTCCGGCGCGAGGTGCGCCGGCACGCCCATGCGCCCGCCCGCCTGCATGCGCGCGAAGAAGAGTAGACGCGCGGGCGGGGGCGGTTAGCAGCCTTCCTCTCCTTCTTCCGCTCCTTGCTCCCGCGCCAGAGGCGTCGTCCCCACCCCTTCCCGCCGCCGTAGCCATATCGATTGCTGCCTCGGGGCCCCCGTGCTCAGAGTTAAGGGCGCCGAGCGGATAGATCGGATACGCCCGTGCCCCGTCGGCACCGTGATCGCTTCCCCCCTCCCCATGGAGGAGAGGACAGAGGGGAGGTGCGGGACGGAGTAGTGGTGCGGGGGGCAGAGGGTTGAGGGGTACTGTGGGAGAGCAAGGGGTTAGGTAAGAGTGGGAGGGGGGAGAGGCGGGAGAACGAGGGAGAGGAGGGAGAACGAGAGAGGAGGGAGAACGAGGGAGAGGAGGAAGAACGAGTAGGGAAGGGAAGAGCAGGGAGACCAAGAACGAAGCGGAGGACGGGACACAATAGCGGATGGGTGGATGGAGGGGAGTACATGAATGGACGAAGATACGACGAACGAACGAACGAACGAGCAAGGCCGGGAGGAAGGGGAAGCGGCACGGACGAACGAACGCAGGCGCGTGTTAGATCGTCGCGACGTAAAATAAAAGCAAAGGAGGAAGAGGGAAGGGGATGTGGAAAAGGAATGGAGAAGGAACGCACCCGCCACGGCGCCACGACAAACGGGAGGAGGAGCGCCATGAGCGCGCGCCGCGCGTCTTCCGGCTCTGCGCGGAGGGTCTCTGTGCTGGTCGTTAGCACATGCAGAGCGGCGAGCAGGGAGGGATGAAGATAAAGGGAATGAAATGAAGGAGGCGCGGGTAAACGGGGATGAAGGCGCAGGTATCAAGGACAGTATGCGACATGGGGCGGAGAACAAGAATAGGATAAAATGAATAAGTGCGGGCGGATGGATGGATGGATGCCGGACGCGAATGGAGTGCAGTGGGTGAGCGACGCGAGCGCATGGCGAGGAAGGAGGAAGAAGGAGGGTAGGCGCGAATGAAAAAAACGCCGACACGGATAAACGCGACACGAATAAGCGGGGCCTCGAGGGCGGTAAAAATAAGGACATAGGACGAAGGTGGGATGGTGCGCGCCAAGCAATAAACGCGACGAGTCGTAGACGCTTCGTCGAGGATACGCGCCGAGAAAGACGGATGGATGGATGCAGGATAGATGGAAGAGAATAGAATGGACCGGAGAGGATAGGACGGAATAGAACGGGAGGGGAGTAGACCAGAACGCAATCGGAATTGGAGTAGGAGTAGGATAGGCTGCGCGACGAGGAAGGAAGGAAGGAAGAAGGGAAGAAACAAGTCGAATCGCGCGCATCAAGCATTGAAGAATAAAAAGGACGCAAGGGAAATAATAATAGAAAAACAGAGAAGGAAGGAAGGAAGGAAGGAAGCACGCACCCCACCCCTCGAAGAACCAAACGACCCACAGCGCCGCCGCGCCCGCCTCGCGGTCGGGCGGCCAGCCCACCGTCCAAGGGTCCCTCTCTGCCTCGTCCCTCTGGTGCTCTTCGTCCCTTTCCTCTGCGTCTTGCTCCATCTCCTCTCCGCGGCGCTTCGATACCTCTTCGCCCTCCCCAAACCGCCCCTCCCAAAGCCGCTCCCTCACCCACCGCAGCGCAAACTCCCGCGCCCCCGCCCACGCGAGCTGCTTTCTGTTCTTGCCCCCTCTCCCTCCTTTCTTACGCGCGTCCCCGCCCTCTTCTCCTTCCCGCACACCGGCCGGCGGGAGAAGCACGTCGGGCAGCGGCGACAGCTTCCGTCAGTCGCAAGCGGAGGAGCAGGGCCCGAATCCGCCACAAGCATCGCATACGCGCCGACCAGCTGCGCGCCCCGCACCGGGCGCGTGTGCGTCGCCCGCGCGGAGGGTGCGCAGCACAAGGCAGCGCGCGCGGAGGGCGTGTGCTGCTCTGTGCGCAGTTCCTTTCCCTTTCCCGTTCTTGCTACCGGCGTCGTCAGAGTCGGAGTCGTCGAGGAACGGGGACAGGGAGGCGGCATCCCCAAGCTCGAATTTGGCGCGCCCGATCCGCGCCCAGAGCCTCACGTTCCCGTCCCCCGCATCGAAGCGATACGCGAGCCGCGCGTGCAGGAGGCGGCAGGTGGCGAGGAGGGGGAGGAGCGCGGCGGGGGGGCCGAGGTTGGGTGGGCGGGTGGCGAGATGGAGGGCGATGAGGGTGAGGAGCTCAGGGGGGAGGGTGAGGAGGGGCGAGGAGGGTGTTGGGAGTCCCAGCTTGGCCAGACGGGAGTACGCGTTAGATTCGTCGCCAGAGTCCCGCGCGTCGCCCATAACTAGTGCTGGTGCTGGTGCATCGTGCTCGTGCCCGTGCTCGTCGTGCATCCAGCTGGCCGAGTCGTATATCTTGCGCCCCGTCCAGTTGTGCGCGTCCTACGTCGTGCGCGCCCTACGTCGCCTAGCCCTGCCTTAAGTACCTCGGCAGGCAGACTGCTTTGTCCTCCCACGACACGACACACTACCAGTGCCCAAAGCATTTTTGGATGCCCGCGTCCGATGCCCGGCTAATCAGGATTCAGGAAGGGATCGAGGGCGGGCTCGGGCGGTATAGGGATGTCAGCGTTTGGGTTACACCTCACTGATTTACGACCGGTTACGGCAAGAGAAGAGACGGGGACCTGGAGACGGGGACCTGGGACGGAATTAAAGTGTACGGGTTTTGATCCAGTGGTGCTGTTCGATTTTGTGCCTACCTTTGTTTACAGGCCAGACGTCATAATTGTGGAGTCGGCAATGTCGGTGCCCACCATATTCACTGTATTCGTCTTCTTAAACCACCCATGGCCACAGACAAGTAGATTCATCGAGGAGAGAGACAATCCATACATTTCATATCAAAATCGGCAGAGGGAAAGAGTCTGAAAGAGTACAAGAAAATGGTCGGCGGCTCGGATTTACCCGCGGTGGAGTTATGACGTCCAACTAGGTTACCGTAAAAACAACGGTCAAATCGAACAGCACCACTGGATCAAAACCCGTACACTTTAATGAAAACAGCTGCAAGCGGCCAATCGGCGGCGAATGTATGTATTGATCGAGCGAGTAGATGAAGGGGAGTTATGCCAAGAGGTGAGGGAGTGGAACGGAGTCTGGGGCGGATTGTCTTTATCTTTCTCATTTTCTCTCCTTCCCTCGGATTCACCCGGATCCCACCCTCGTCATCCATTCATCCATTCATTGCGGCGCGCCAACGCCCCGGGCGCTGGCGTCGCCTCATCTGTGCCCTACTTATATCGACTCCGAGTTCGAGTCCGCGGCGCTCAGCTTACTCCCAACCTAGTACTCAGCGCTCGTGCATATGGGTGAACGGTTCCTACCGGAGCATCTCTCTCTCCACCCAATCCAATCCAATCCGACCAAAAATGCAAACTCCTCTCGTCGACTTGGATTTTAATATTTGTGCCCCGAGATCAACCCGCTTCGCAGTGGCAGCATCGGTAATTACTCTAGATCTAGGACCGACAGCGATTTGCGTTTGTGGCTTACACTCGGCTCTCCATTCTCGGACGTCCGAAATAAACTGATATTGCGGGACGACGGGCGTTGGGTGAACCAACACTAGATGTGCTGGCATCCCTGGAGAGTTGACCTGCCTATATGTTCAATTCAATCACCCGCCAAGGCGCATCTTAACGCCGCCAGGCCCAGTGGGCCTTGGTCTCAGTACTTAGTCTGAGCCTTATTTATATCCCCCGCGCCCCCCAAATGCAAATGCAAGCGAAACGAAGCGAACAAATAACCCCGTCCCACCCGTCCCCACCCATCTCCTTCCTTCCTCCCATCCCTTATCAAAATGTACGCACGCAGCCTCGGACTCGGATCCGCTCGCTCCTCCTCCTCCTCCGATAAAGTCTTAGCCCTTACACACTTACACACTTACAGGAGTCCGACTCTCGAGTCTCAACTCACACGGCCTGCGTTGCTGTAATATATGCTTTACTGTGATATGTACTATGTTGAGCCCAGAACGAACGTTAATGACGCCAACCGGCGAACAGATACAGGGATATATTATATATTTCAACCGCTGTACCCGCCGCGGGATGCGCACCCACAGCCCGGCGGCGCCTCGCGTCGCGTCGGTGAACGACCCCCGCCGTGCCCGTTCCCGATCTTCTGGCGGCTCTAGCACATGTAATCACGCAACCTTTCCGGCCGAGGAGCAGGTCTACCAGGGGTGCGACGGAACCCGTGGACGCACTGCTTGGGTGGTGGAGAACTTATGCATTATGCAACAACGGAAATGGAATGGAACTTCAACCACACCCACAGTGCCCACCCGCTCGTCGACGGCGAAACACCCGTCGCCTGCGGTTCCATGCTCCGCGCCTGCCCCTTCACTTCCTCCCTCCATCCCATTAGCATTGGATGGGCGCGCCGCGCGGGCGGGTGCGCACTTCGTGCTATTATCAAGGGGGTTTCGGCATTAAAATTTCGGATACAGGGGGGGGGGGGTCCCGAGGGTGGCTGAAAAAAACTTTCATCATGTATTATGAAGGAGGTTCAAAACTGTCAGAAATACACCCTGAAACACTCCAGGAGGTAGAAAGGGAGGTAGAAAGAGAGTATTTGGGACTCTACAGGCATGTACAACTTGGTTGTTCAGATTTGGAAAGTCCATCAATCGTTGTGAACGTCTCCGAGTGTCCGTCGATGGCGGAAAGAATAGTTACTTGAACTAATTTAGGCGGGAAAATTGACAGCTAATGTACGTAGCTTTACAAGCTTGGGAGATTGAGGCAATATGGCAGTATTGGCGCCTACAAGCATAATGTTGAAATTTTATATTGCACTATTTGAGTCTGAAAAGAGCACACATTACTCAGTAATCGAAGCTGTTATGTATTAAATGCAACTGGCTGGCGCTCGACGACGTTGTAGCGGCACCAGAGCATCGAAGAGGTCAGTTGTTACATCACTGAGTGAATTAGGAAGCTGTCAACCTGGTGGCGGTGAGCATGCACATGACTCGGAGACGCGGCCCGCCGCTAGGGGTGGAAACCTCCTTCCTTATACAGGGGGGGAGCGTCTGGCCGAGGGTCGAAAAAAACTTTTCGACCCTATCGTTTTTCGAATCCCGATTCTCCCTTGGCTATTATCATTACCATTAATATTGTGAATTCAGCTACAGTAGTACCACTCCATACATACATTAATATTGAAAAATTCAACCAACCACGCGCTCCTGCATATGGGCCGTCCCACGCCCCGGTCCTTACCGACCGCGTCCGGCATATTCCGCGCCAGCCCAGAACGCCAAGCGCACCATTGGCATAAGCGCTACGCGAGATACGGTACGCGGAAGGGTTGCCCGATTGACTCGGCAGATCAACTTGCGCACCAAGCGGATTTAAATTTGGCTGGGTCACAGTATGTATGATTCACAGGGCAGGGAGACAGAGGCGGTGGACTCCAAGCGTAAGCAGCACAATGTGTTACATTCTCAAACCACTAAATTGCTTTCTTTAGTGTTCCAGGATGGGATGCTGCATCGGGTAAATTTCCATCGCAATTAATTTCTGATGCTCAAATGCATTCCCTTAGGTGTCGGAACCCCGAACTTGGGTTTGCTCATCGAGAAATGGTTGGCCCTACCGTGATGCAAGATTGCTGCGGAGAGTTCCCTCATTGTCTGTTGCTTGACGTGAACCAAAGTCGGAGCTGGATAATCTTCACTGTTCGATATTCATATGAAAATCCAATATATTGAGTTCGAGAGCGAGAGCAAGTCGTCGCGGAATTCGATTTATGAGTCATTTCGGGATGGGAAAATATTCGAGTGGTGTATCAAGGTAAGCGGTCGTATGTAGCTCATACCACCTGCGCCTGACACCAGCTACCACAACGGATGGGGAAGAAGAGCGTGCTGCAGAGCCTCGCAATGTGGCAATAAGACCCTCGGAGACGCGGTGATTGTGCTTGTGATCGCCAGAGAGGGTACCACGACTGTGTTCAGGATCTGCTGAGAATATCCCGAGGTGTTGCACAGGGATTTCAGTCGCAATTTAGAGCAATCGTTCCTGGAGACAGTTTTCAACTTGAAGTAAAATAATTTGAATCGACTTACAGCTGCGTTCCAACCGGAGTAACTCTCGGAATGCTCATGTGACACATCATGACCGTTAACGCTCATCTCGAGCCTCGAAAGCCGATGGAGGCTAGAAATCACATCTGCGTTATGTGCCCCGAAGCTCCAGCGGCCCTCGAACCACGGTCCACGGGAAACAACTGAGATGCAACAAAGAGGTTTTGTGTTCAAGAACTACGTCGAAGAAGCGATCAGCCAGCTGATCCGATTCGGTCTGCGTGTTTGCACTCGGATATTGCAGCGCCAGGCGTTGGAGGCCGGAATACGAGCCCAGATAGCAAAGGAATTCGTCGGTGACATTATTCGTGGCGACATCGATGAGATGCATTTTTTGGACTCTAAGCGTGACCCAGAACTGGGACCAGTCTGCGGGAGCAAGGAGATGTAGAGCCTCAAGGCCGTGATTGTCGGTGACAAGGTGGGTTAATTGCGCAAAAAGTGTGGGTGGGATGTACCGTGAGTTAATTGTCAATTTCCGTATGCCGCTGACTTGCTCCCAGGAGCAGTCCATGTCGATGCGAGTTTCGATGTGAATCTCGATTTCCTCTATGAGCTAGCGAGAATTCAAGAAATGCATGATCGCTCTCCTCGGCCAGGTAGGGTATCCCCAATGGACCGTCCATCTACGTGTCGACGCGTTAGACTCTCTTTTTTGCAAAAAGTAGGATATATACATCACTGTGCGGATGTTCGGCATCGAGCTCAGAGCCAAGTATAGTAATTCTTCCAACCGGTCATTCGGAGGGTCATATTCTTTCTGGTGCCGATGTTTGAACAGATCGATTTTGAGTGCTGTTGGAAAACGGGACCAGTCGGTCCACAACGCGTCGGTTACAAGAGTCTCAATAATCCCCGTGCCATCCACCGGATGTAGCCCGAGGGTGTTCAGAATTATTGTGGTGAAAATCAGGCAGTCCATCGCCAGAGCGAGTTCCTCGCAGACACATCGAAGAGTCTTCTTCTCAGCCGTGGGGATCTGGAGGCGTGTTAAGCTTTCCACACGACTTCGATAGACTTCCACTCGAACCTGGAAACCAATTTCTTGCAGTATTTCGACTGTTAACCTAACAGCATTGAGGCCCCGATGAGGGGAAAAGTAAAGGAGTGATGTGGCTGTGTTTCGCGGATCATCCCGGCAAAGCACTAACTTGAATCCAAGACTTGGGTTGAAGTCGGACGTCAGACTTGACTGTACACCGGCACTTAACAGGCAACAGTCGAATCGCAATTAAATTCATAATATATATATACCAAGTAGTCGTGTTTACCATCTCCTCACATGACAACGCAACCCGCCGCAAGACCAAGTACGACCGCTCCCACCAAAACTTTTGTTTCTGTACTAGTCTTCTTCGTCTCCGTTGTTGCATTCTGTCCGCCCCCTTCTGTTTGTATCTGTGTCAGCGTTCCGGAGGTGCTTGGCCCAGTTGTCTTGGGCTCAATACGCCACGTCTTCACCGTCGTTTCTGTCGTCTCTTTCATCTCTGCCGAGATATTCGCCCGGTTAATTCGCTGTTGTTCATAGACGTGGAGCATTTCCAGCAGAGACGCAGGACCCCGATGGCGGAGTTCGATTTTACCGAAGTAGGAAATGAAATAGTTCGGTTGGAATGCGTTGAGAGTTATGAACTTGGCAAGAACGAACATTGATCAGCGCGGACTCTAGTATAAAATTATGATCCACGAGCGTACCGATAGGGGCTGGTTAGAGTTCTTCATGTTCTCCGCGAGCGCTGGGTAGTGTCCCACCAAGTTCATGTCATTCGTACCGTCCGGCCAAATGGCTGCCCAGGCCCCTCGCCACCCCAATGTAACCTGAGTCGGAAGACAGGATGGATCTCTGGATCGTTTCGATTGAATGAGGATTTCCAAGTCGGAGGGGAGATTGTGCCATATAATGTCGTTGGCTGATTTAGCCACATAGCTGTACTGCGGCCCAAACACGACATATGCGTTCTGCAGTTCTGAAGCGGTGTTAAGGTGGCTCGACACCCAGATTTTCAAGTTCGAAAGCGCGGTTTGATCTGAGTACCCTGGGGAGTCGAGATACAGTAAGCTCGGGCGCGGTCGGCAATTTAACGCTCACAGAGATCGCGGGAGGTTTTCCCAAATCTAGGGCACCGACGATCGAGTTTTGGGCATTCAAAAACACGCATCGTGGCTCCGTCTACCGTCTTATACGCTAGATAGAACCCATGGTTATCTGAGAGGGAAATACCATAAACTCGAGCGATGTTCAAATTTGTCCATGCGCTTCGCGGAGCGAAGGTGATCGTTTTCAGAATCATTGAGGGAGGTTGACTAGGAATATCAAACCGAATCGGTGAGATTGAAACGAATGGAACATACTACATCCAGGATTCGCCGTTTTCTACGAAGAAGGAACCGTGTGCACCGAAAGCTAAAGCCAGCCTGGGATTGAACTCTGATTTGTCGACTGGGGGTGTCTAAGAAAGTGTGGGCAGCGCTATTAAATACCAGCGACTTGACGCACCTTCGGTGTGGATTCATGATCTTCCAAAGTCGTTTCCGAACTCGAATCTGGTATACTATCTGCTAGGGTGCGATTCAAGGTCCATCGATAGTATGAGCAGGGAGAGAGAGACAGAGAGAGAGATGCTGAGGCCGGTATGACAACATGCCAGCCGTCATAGACTCATATCGGTCCGTTCGATCAATGTTGTGATGTCATTTCCCGCGAAGTCACTAGTGTGGTGGCGTTCCCACGAGCCGCGACAGACAAAAGAAGCTCGGCAGTTACGTATCGAGGTATGAGATGCTACGTATTGAAGTCTGGCTGCGAGAGACTACAGCTGTTTTGGAAACTATAGAGGGGTTTGTAAAAAATTGATGCTCGATTTTTGCTTACCTCTGTTTGACACTGCATCACCGTCTTGCTCCACCTGTCGTCATCAATTGCCCTCGCGTTCAAGTCCTTCGCGCTCGACAACGATGATCTACGGCCATGGCCCATGCCAACAAGTAGAAGAACATTTCTAATGAAATCAAGCAGCATGACATCTACCAATACTACATTTGCCACCACAAACAGTAAGATATTGCCGCCGACCCACGCCGACCTTTGCATCGGCCTCAGCTCGGGGGAAAAGATTCTGTTCATGAGGGGACGCGAGGTGAGGTGGGGTCTAAATAAATGCATGGCAACTATAGTACTGTTGATGCAGACAATGATGAGCGTGAGTCATTGGTGGAGCGGCGACGCAGTGTCAAACAAAGGTAAGCAAAAATCGAGCATCAATTTTTTACGAAACCCCTCTATAGTTTCCAGTTGTGTACTTTCGCCCCACGACTTTGACTTCATGTGATCTGCCAGTCGGCACTCTGCAGGGAATTTGATAGTCCGCCGCCTTGGTGTATGGAGCACAAGGAATAATTAATAAGTATTTGAGTACTTGTATTTCAGGAAAAGATGGATTGAAAGGGTATTTTTAATTGACCAGAGAACTATGTACGAAAGAAATACACGGAAATATTACATAGAACATCTCCGCGCGGCGCGCGCGGAGGAATTTGACCGCTCTGAACGCGATCTGACGTGTCAAAGGGTAGGGAGGGGGTGGTATGGAGCGAATCCAGTCTCAGCATGCCCGTAGAAAGTTAAAGAGGTGGGGGATGCCACCGGGGAGCGGAAGTCAGTGGCACAGAGACGACGTCAGATGCGCTAAACAGGTTACAATGCAGTTAACAGCGGAGTATAAGTGGCAAGGAATATGAGACGAACAGATTAGGGTCTTGCGACGCGAGGATGCACCAGGAATGCGGGTGAATTATGTCGGAAAATGTGCAGGCGGGGCCATGAGGCAGAAGGCATGTTGGGACTCGGGGAGGTCACTCAGGTCGGGATGCATTGGACGCGCTCGGTGCTGATGGGTAGGTGGCACGCGTGGTGGTGGATGCACCAGAACGTCGGAGCTTCAACAGACAACGAAGCCGGTGCAATGCCGTTCACGTGCACGTAAAAGTCTTGGGGCGAAAAGTCAAAAACTATAGTTCCTAAAACAGCTGTAACTTGTTTGGCTTATTCAATGAGGTTTTTGCGCTATAAGCATGCTTGAGTGTCCCTCCACTTATTCCTTCAAATTCGAGTCGTATTCAAGCTTCCGTTTGTTCGCGGCTATTCTCTCACGCCGTTTGTTCGCGGCTATTCTCTCACGCCGCGCAATCGGCCATCTCGGTGAGGCCGAAGGCAGAGCGATTTTTTGGTCCATGTCTATTCTCGATGCTGCCTTCGAAGTACATACACCCTGCATTGTTCTGATTGTTGTCTGAGCCAGAACTGCACAAAGTGCGCAGGCATAGTTATCTTATGTACTTGTAAATATTAGGGTCGTTCACAGTAGCCCTTTTTCACTCCCTTTTTCACTCCCTCTTTCCCTCCCTTTTTCTGTTCCTTTTTCCAGACCAATGCTTTCAGTTCAAATGGTTGATGAAAATAATATTAGGGTTGGATCAGACCTCGAACTGAGTGCCCCAAGTGCTCTCCGATGTCCTAGTAGCAATCAGATCTTCCAGCTCTACATGAAACACACAGTATTGAGAAAAGGAACGAAAAGAGGGGGCCAAAAAGAGCAGAAAAAGGGAGCTTCCGAGGGGGGGGGGGGGGGGGTTCACAGTAGCCCTTAGCCCTTTTGGGCTCTCTTTTTGTTGTGTTTTCACCCCTTTTTGCGGTTGGGTCCCTGATTTTTTCCCTTTTCAACCCTTTTTATATGTCTAAAGTGAAAAGGGGAAAAAAAACCCGGCAGCAAACAGACCAGTCTCAAAAAGCGCAGAAAAAGGGAGAGAAAAGGAAGCAAAAAAGGGCTACTGTGAGCGACCCTATTGAGTCTAAGACTCAATCGAAACTCGAAGTCGATGCCAGATGGCGAGCACGCTGAAAAGAATTCCAAAATATTCTTATGAATCCTTGTTTATGACCCGCCGCTTGCTCGCCATTCACTTTCATTGGTAAGTGACGTAGCGCACCCGCCCAGGGTGGATGATTTGGCTGACATAATCTGTGGTCGGAGCTCTTAAATTTGGCCTTTTATGCGGGCCCTATGTGCTTTATACGTCCATCAATTATAGATAGGACATAGACATACATTTCTAAGTGCACAAGTCAATGATCGGTGGTACGGGTGCGGCGAGGACACCCCTGCAGCTTGTGTGACCATACCGATGGTTGGCCTAAGCGGCAAGGAAAATAATTTGGCTTCCCCAGTGGCTTCTCAAGATGCTATTACTGGGTAGAAAAAAAATCTTGGTGCCGCTGGGCATCGGCATTGTGCCCAAGTTAGCGGCGACAAGTTAACTTGCGCACATCACATTTGTGACTTGCAAGTCACTATTTTGACTTGTGACGGCGACAGATTAACTTGCGCACCCAAATCCACGTGTAAGCCAAGCCAAGTTAATTCGAGTAAAGGTGTATACGGTGATCCACTGGTCACTGAAACAGATCAAGGCATCGAGCTGATATCTATAGTGTTACTATATCTTCTGGAATTCTGAAGACCCCAAATGTATTATATATGCTATACCTTGATCCTCTAAAATTTTCAAATTTATTGCAAAGGAATTGGGTACTCAACAGCCGAAATCCACTTGTTTCAGTGAGTGGTGGATTGCCTGCCCCACCAAATCAGGAAATGATCTGGGGCTATTCCTCTTTCCCCTCACTAGTAATGAGCTATCAGACTTGAGGGGAAGTGTTTTTATGTATGGTGCTGCAATATGAACTAGGTTTGAGCCCAGTATGACCAGCAGAGAGCTCGAAACAAAGTGTTTCAGTGACCGGTGTGTCAGTGACCGGTGGTGTAATTTAGTTGCAGGCTCCTGGCTCCGGGCAGGAGATTTGGCGGAGGGTGACTTACTGGGAGGGGGACGACAGGGGAACTTGGGAGCATGTGACCAAAGTAATATTTAATGAATTTATATGGGCATTTACCCACCTACTCTCCCGACTCCCATCACTCGTCATCGAAATATCGCTAAAGGGAGGGAGTGTGTTTCCCACTCCACGAAGACGTTCTTATACCACCATCAGCTTTGGAGGAATCATTGTCAAGTGCCCGCGGATGGACATGGATGGGCGAGTTCAATACTCGACGAAGACCTACCCACCTTCCTGGCCGCCTTAATATCCTTGTAAATACCGAGCGCTGCAGGGGTGCAAAAAATACCGTTCCTCCCAAGAAGTGTCTTCGGGTGGATTCGAACCACCAATTCAATATCTCATAGAAAACTTCTAAAGGGGACAGGAGCCAGTTCAATACTCCACGAAGACCTTCATACTACCTGTCGATCCCTCACATATATCGGTAACCGTAGGGCATACAAGACCTGGGGGTGCAAAAAAAAGCTGCTAATATAGATGATGCTCCATCTCCTCTCTCTTTAATGCCTTCGGGTGCATTCGAACCACCAACTCTCAAAAGATTGAATATGTATCTCGTTCGAATGGGATGGGAGTGAGTTCAATACTCCACGAGGCCCTGGATATCTCCCTGCTGCTCTGAATTTGTCGGTGAAAAAAAGCACAGCGGCCGCGGGGATTCAAAAAGGGCTTCGATTCTTGTTAGTGTCTTTGGGTGGATTTGAACACGATCTCTCCCAACATTCGCTCGTGAATTTCGACGAGGCGGGGGTGAGTACAATACCCCACGAAGACTTACCTATCGTCCTCCCGCACCGAATAAGTAAACCGAGAGGCTACGAGGCTACTCAGACCAAACTCAGAGGACATGTGCCGTGCGGGCGCTCCAGGGATACAAAAAGGGGATCATCCTTGTTAGTGTCTTCGGACGGCTTCGAACCGCCGACTCTCCCCAGATTCTGTGGATTTCATCCATTATGAGGGAGCGAGTTCCGTACTCCACGAAGACCTTCTGCACCCTCTTCGGTCCCTCCATACCTACGCACAAAATTCGGTCAATCGTAGATCAACTCGGCGGGAGCAGAGGTGTCGCCCATAAGTGCGAGGTATCCTACATTACTTGAGGGTAAGGCCATTACGCGGCACGGCATGTACTCATACTCTTTTTTTCTGAGTGGCGACCTTCTTCAGGTGATGGCTTAATCATGATGATTGGTGTGCCCTTACGAAGACCTTCCTTCCTCCCTTCCTTCCCGCTTGGACATTCTGTAAATCTACAGGGACGCAGGAATGCAAAAAGACACAGTGCGCACAGTGTCTCCGGGTGGATTCGGACCATCAGCTTTCCCAAAGTTCAGAATATAAATACTTCGTATAGGATGGGAGCGAGTTCAATATTCTACGAAGACGTATTCCTGCCCGCCTGAATATCCCTTCCAATGCACCGCGGCTGCACGGATGCAGACAGTGTCTTTGGGTGGGGTCGAACCACCAACTATCCCAAGGCTCCTATATGAATACCTCCTTATGAGATGGGAGCGAGTTCAACACTCCACGCGAACTTCCCTGCATTCCTACCAACCTGAATATCCCTGTCATACAAAGCGGCCGCCGGGATGCAAAAAGCTAACATCTTTCCCGATACTTAGTGTCTTCGAGTGGATTCGAACTCCCAACTCTCCCAAGTTCAGAGTAGCGACAGCTCGATGGCATGGGGCGGGAGTGCACTCCATACTCTACGAAGACTTACCTCCCTCCCTCCCCACCTGAATATTGTATCCCTGCAATACAAATCGGCTTCCACTGTGGTAGGGTTGGATGGCCGGGATTTGGAGTCCTTTGCCACGCTGCATTTACGGCCGTCGTGCAGTGCCTGGAATAATTTTAGTCCCGATTGGGACTATTCTCTGGCACGTGATTGGCTACTGCGGCTGAGCATTCCCAGCATCATTTTTAGTCCGGATTGGGATTTAGTCTCCATTGGGCACTAAATTGACCTGCCCTAAACCAACATCATGTGATCACAGGCCCCTATCCCCCGCAATCAATGTGAACACACCGGTCGTGGTTCGCACAAATAATTCTGGGAAATTTCCGGGAGGATGGCAGCCTGTATTTTTTTGGCCCATTTCGGGCCCGTAAACCTCGGGTTTACCAGGTGTGGGGGGTCACTGAAGTTTGAACCTCTGTGGCTACAGTTCAATGGCTCGGAATACATAAGGTATAATACATAATTGGTCAGAATGAACACTGCCGAGGTAGATTTTATAGATTAGGATGGACTTTCAGACCTTGAATGATGTGGTAAGGGTTTCTCACTGTTTTCAGCGAAAAAGTTGGATTTTCATGGCCATAAAACTCGTCTGAGGCCCTCAAATTACTCATGGAAGTGAGGTCGAATTTTGCAAGCATAAATGCTCAAGCAGAAAGCATTTTGAGCACCCTCACCTATTATCTTACGGGAGGATCAGGTATACTTGGGTGCAGGGACCACTCTGAATACTGTAGAGATCCCATGAGGAGAATGAAAGGAATGAGCTCTCAGGCTTTACAATTTAATTGAATGGGAGTGACAATAAATGCGGGGAACGGAAAGAAAGAAAAAAAAAAGTGGCGAGAAGGGAACTCGAACCCGCTGCGGGAAAAATGAGCGTACCAACAAAACCACTACGCTAAAGTGTTTATATTTGAATACAGTTTTTTCTCATGAAAATTCCAAACACTGCACAGGGGCCGCATTTACTTTGACTTTGGTTGAAACATGATCTTCATGACATCATCTATTTACCCTGTAAATACGGACTCACGTAGCCACGTAATGACATCTTACCTTCTTCATGACCAGTGTAGGCCAACTGGCCAGAGGGATATCGGCTATCTTTCGCCCGTTCCGCTCAGGAACATCACCAGTGGGCTCTTCAGCCATCAACAACTCCGAATCACGCCTCTCAACCTCACACTCATTTTCCCTCGCTCCCACACTCTATCAACACTCTTCCATCGACCGTCTTTCTCAGTCTACCTTTCGATAGAGTCTTTTCTATCTCAAAAATCATTTTCCCAGTACCGGATCACCGACCCTTTCCAAGAACCTACAGGCAGGACAATTCCCTCTTCTTCACCACATGAAAAATTAAGGGGTCTTCGTGAATGTCTTCGGGTGGGTTCGATCCATCAGCCCTCCCAACATTCCTTGTACAGCACATTGCAATGGAATGGGAGCGAGTTCAATACCCTACGAAGACTTATTTCCCTTCCTTATGCCTAAATAATGTATCCCCGAAAGCAAAGCGGCTGCCACACGAAAATGTAGCACTCCTCTCGCATGTCTCCGGGTGGATTCAAACCACCGACTCTCCCAACATTCCTTGTCGAGTACATCGCAATAGAATGGTAGTGAGATCCGTACTCCACGAGGACTTTCCTTCCTTCCTTTGACCTTGAATATGTATGCGAGGCAAGGTGCCATGATGTCACTGAAGAGAAAAAAGCATATCTCTAGCCCGTCCATGTCTTCGGGTGGATTCGAACGACCATCTCTCCCAAATCCTGACAATTTTGGAAACGGGCGGGAGTGAGTTCAATACTACTAGCAGTATGCCCGTGCTACGCTACGGGAGTCTGTAATTTCCTTGCATGTCTTTTGGCCAGCGGGAAATTAACTCAAAGTAGTATCAGTTCTTTGGGAAATCGTTCGAAACGGTAACCTAATTAGATCTTGTGGTTAGGTTGATACTTTAAGATGCCACTTGTCGTCAACCTTTAGTTGACTACTCATAGCCTCATGGACAGTTTCATTCTGAGCCTTACAGTCATTTTATCATCATCAAGTCCACCAAGTGGTCATGGTTCCAATGTTTGAATGACCCACTTGTTTGACTCCTCATAATTTTAAATGAGAAAGAGTTGGTTTCTTATCTCAATGCTCAGATGGCTTCTTTTTTCGAAGTCCTCCGCTGAATACAGAGTGACGTGTAAGTGCAGTGAATAAATTTATCCGAACCTCAGTTCGCACCAGGCAGGGTCTCTATGTCTGTGTGAAGGCTTGTCTGCACTCTAGGGTGTTCTTCATCACCTTGGTAGTTTGGTAAGGCTAGCCTCACTTACAGACCATCCACAGCTCAAATAACATAGCTCTACCTTATTTTCAACCACGATGTATTTCACTTTGCTTTGTCTGGTACAATCCATACTATGGATAGTTCTGGGACCATGTTTATTTTCGTTCTGATCTCTTCTCCAGTGTTTCCTATCTTATGTGAGGTTCACATGACAGTTATGATTGTCGTTAATTCCAAGTGGAACACCGTGGTTTTGATGCCAAATCAACAGCCAACTTCGTGATGAACACCAGGTCAACTTTCAACTTGCCATCATGGACCGGTCTGTTCCGCTAAGCAAAATAGGGAACAGACATCCTAAGTCCTATTTGAAGCCCAGGTTTTCCCGTTAAACCAATGTCAAACATGCTCCATCGTACCTATTCGGCTTCCAAAAAAAATAGATACAAATGAAAGGAGCCTACTGCACTGCATTTCACTGAAAATGAGCTGGTGTGAGGTGAGGAAAAATAAGCCACCTGCCAAAATACCACAGGAGAGCTCTGATCACGCCTCACAGTCCCAAGCACCCACCCAGAAAAGTACGGAGGATGTTTTCCAGCATACTCAATACGTAAAATCTAGTGACTGATTCTGAGAGGCGCCAGCATAATTTTTAGGAGCAGGTTCACCTGGTAAGCAATAAACCATAGCACAACAACTGAGGCCAAACAGGTGCTTCACATTAATTCAATGGTTTGGGAATATTCACCTGAGGATTAGTAACCCCGATGTTCCCAAAGGCAAAATGTAGCCGCGTTTGTGTGCCGCCGGGGAGAGCCTTGGGTGAAATAAATAACAATCTCGCAGTTTTGAACCGACGAAATACTGTGAGCTCATGTTTGATGAATTGGTAGATTTTGAGACGATGCTCCACCGGTGCGCTGGCATGTGGAAGCCAGAAACATTGAGCGGCGGGACCTGGCGGGATATACGCGCCGAAGAGCGCCATCAAAGAAGCATTGTACCGTGAGAGCAATCACCCTCACGAAGCTATGCCGCGGCAGCCGAGATCAATCCGAGTTGGAGTCGCTAGTTGATTCTGCACTGCATACCGTTTTTTTGTTAAAAAGGGGGGGTAGACACCTCGATCACATACTAACGACGAAAAAAACGGTCATAATAGGTTCATGGCATATTGACAGTGACTCCGAGGGAAGAAACAGATACTGGAGCCCAAAGTGAACATCTGAACATTATAATTAGAAACCCACCATCTGGGTGGGGAATTCAACATTGCGGTGGGTCTGTGGAGCGGATGTCATCATTTGGAGCTCTCGGAGGTATTTGTCTCGAGACAACGGTACCGCCAGCCAATCAGGTTATGTGGTCAGACACAAACCGTTGTGAATTCTTATATAGATTTCTACGTACGTACGTACCTACCGCGAAGACTTACCCGTCTCCCTCCCGCGCCGAATAACTAAAACCGAGAGGCTGCGAGGTTACTCAGCCCAAACTGAGGGAATACGTGCCGTGCGGGCAGTTCAGGGATACAAAAAAAAACGGAATCAGCCGGTAATGTCTTCGGACGGGTTCGAACCGCCGACTCTCCCCAGACTTTATGGATCTCGCGATTATGAGGGAGCGAGTTTCGTACTCCACGAAGACCTTCTGTATCCCCTTCATACCCTGCATACCCACCCGTAGACCAATTCCGCGGGAGCAGAGGTATTGTATATATAATTGTCCGGTCTCAGTTACAAATTGCATTGTCACTCATAGGAGTACACTAGGAATGCGCACGCGCGTGCCGGGCGTGCATCGTCCACTTGAGGTACTGCACGAGCTTCGGCTTCCCCTGCGGGCTCCCCGCGCCGCGTTCGGATCTGCCGGCGCGGAATGAGATTGGGAGGAGAGGGTGTCCGCCCGGGCAGACGAGTTGAGGGAGGGGGACCCAAGGACGATGGCGCCGATGGGGCGGGGACTCCTGGCAGCGTGATGAGGCTCTCCACGAGCCTGGAGTCGCGATGGGTGTCTCGAGCGGCGCGACCAAATTCTGGACCTGTCTGAATCTGAAGAATCTGTCTGCGCCACGGATCACGATTTGATCCAAATTTCCCACGTGGCACTACATTTAAAATGCAGTAAAATAGCCGGCTCAGTGGGCCCGGCTTCTATTTGGGGCACCGCCGTCCCCTGAGCTATCGGCTTTTTACGAAACTTGTTTCAGGATGCTTTATGGATTCCGCTGGGGAGTTGGATCGGGCGGCGCTCATCACATGGCTGATGGTAAGTACATTTTGTTAAATCTCGAATTTTATGCGCTCAACGCAAGGATTAGAACTTCGGCAGTGGGGAAACGTCTCGAACGGTCAGCGGCCCCAGTGACCGTGGCTTCATCACTCCTCCTCATCGGGTTGGATCGGCATCTCCTTGTGAGCTCAGGATTCCCCCTGGAAGTAATGTATAACCTGAATCATTCCTCTGACCAGACTTCGAGGACAACGACGTGAAAACAGCACCCAAATTTCCGAGTTGAACCAAATCGAACCACAGTTGATGCATATTTGTCCCAAGCACCGCCACACCTGTCCACCGACGTCATACCGCGACTCCAACCTCCATGTCCGGCCCCACAAAACGCGCTCCTCGCATCTCTTTCCTTCAAAGCACCATGACCACCACCACCCCCACCTCGAACCCCATCCCCAGCATCGACTCCGCCGCCCAGGGGGCGCCGAACACGAACGGCATCCTGGACGCGCACGAAACCACCACCCCGCCGGAGAACGCGGAGGAGAATGTCCCGGGGTGGTTTCCCGACGAACCCGCAGGGGCACCAGCGGCGGCGCCGAGCGGGGAGACGCTGCTGGCCACGGCCAAGGCGTACCTGCCCGCGCAGGACGACGTGCAGCGCGCGATCACGAACGCGGCACAGGCGGCAAAGGCGTACCTGCCGCAGGGCGTTGCGGCGTATCTGCGTGTGTTCTATATTCATCATTATTATTGTTTGCTAACTCTTCCTTAGCGTCGTCGTCTGAATCAAACTCAGACCTCACGCCCCCGCGCCCGGCATTCGCCACCCCCGACCGCGCCTCCACGAACCTCAGCACAGAAGCCCAAGCCGGCTCCATCGGCCCCCCATACCTCGACTCCCCCTCCACCTCCACCACCACGCTCTCCACCCCGAGCGCCGACCTCGACAACCTGAGCACGCTCGTGCACACCGGCGGCCCCGCCTCCCTGCACCCTGTCGCGCCGCTCGGCACGCCCATCGGTGGCTCACGCCTCGCGGAGAATCTCGTCGCGTCTCCTTCAGCCTTATCGGATGCTGCGCCGGTGATCCCGCCGCCGCCAACTTCGACGACGACAGACACGCAGCGCGCGGGGCCGGACGTGGCCGCGCCCTCGCCGCACGGCGTCCTAGCGCTCGACTCGTCTGCCCCGCCCTCCCCATCCCAATCACAATCCGCGCCGGCAGAACCGCCCGCGGCAGACGCAGCCGCAGACGAAAGGGAGGGGAGTCCGCATCGCAAGCCGAAACTCGTGCAGCGCCTCAAGGAGAAGATGCACGTCGGGCATAAACATTAGTGTAGTATACTCCTCTCAGTGATAATACAATCTGTAAATTTAAATGTAAATGTAGGATACGTCGCAAGTGTGTACGGTACTGCGAAATAATTGACTTACTGCTTCACTCATCTTTTTGGCGCGGGTATGTACAGGGTAAAGACGGTCTTCGTGGAGTCCGCAACGAAACTTGCTCCCTCCTAAGACTGATCATGATAGACTGTGGGATCAAGGGATAAAGGAAGAGTCAGCCGTTCGATGCCGCCCGAAGACATGGGTGTGAAATGCGATTTTTGGTATTAATCAATATTCTTGGAGCCACCGTGCTCGAAGAAGTGAGCGTTTAACTTATTCGGCGCGGGAGGGAGGGAGGTCTGAGTGGGGTGTTGAACTCACTCCAGCCTCGTCGAACTGGAGAAGAGTTGGGAGAGTTGGTAGTTCGAATCCACCTGTCTCATATGGATCAATACTTTTCATCCCTGTAGCCGCTCTGTATTTATAAGGATACAGTATTCGGGTGGGCAGGAAGGGAAGAAAGTCTTCGTGGAGTATTGAATCTCGCTCCCATCCTGTGTGCCGCTCGTGAGAGCTTAATTTGGGGAGAGTTGGTGGTTCGAATGCACCCGAAGACATGGACGGGCTACAGATCGCTCTTTTTCATCTCTGCAGCCGCCGTGGTTTTCAGACATATTCAGGCGGGCAGGAGGACAGGCAAATCTTCGTGGAGTATTGAATCTCGCTCCCGTCCCATTCTGCTCTTGGGGTAATATTGAATCCCGGGAGAGTTGGTGGTTCGAATCCACTCGAAGACATTGTCTCGTGGGATCGATCTTTTTCATCCGTGCAGCCGCGGTTTATTTACTAGCATATTCAGATTGGAAGCACGGGAAAAAGGTCTTCGTGGAATATTAAACTCCCTCCCGTCCCGTTTTCAGAATCCATGAGGATTTGGGAGAGATGGTGGTTCGAATCCACCCGAAGACACTGTCTCGTGGGATCGCTCTTTTCATCCGTGCACCCGCCGTGGTTTTCAGACATATTCAGGCGGGCACGAAGACAGGGAAGTCTTCGTGGAGTAATGAACTCGCTCCCCTCCCATTTCATGGAGGGGTCGCTATTCTGAACTGGTGGTTCGAATCCACTTGAACACATGAACCGCCAAGAGGTGTGACGCAAAAGGAAATGTTGGAGACTGGGTATATTTAGCCCACCCGAAGATATCGATCGGTCCGACGTAAATTTAGTCAAATGCACAAAAATACTTTATCCTCGCTGCTCCTGGCGTTATCTGAACCAACGTCCGAGTAATCACATGGGATCATGCAACGCCAGTCTAATCTTGGACAGAATGAGCCCGATTGGGCTGGGCTGCACATATGTAGGACCTCCGGCGCGTCCCATACAGTATCCCTGCGTGATATTCTTCACAGTCTTCCCAATTTATTCATTTACCCATCGTTTCGTCGACCTCTCGGAGTGCTAAAATGACCACCCATTGAAATACAAGTGTATGAATTTGCTGTTAGAGAATCGGCCCCCCGCAACCCGTCAATATCAGCTAATTGAAGCCGCTCCCGCACCCTGCCAGTCGCATAGTTCAACAACAAGTCCTTCAAGAATTTATATGGTGAGGATCCCCATTTGGATCCGGATCTGGGATTGGCTAGTCTCTCTTGACAGACGCTATAACGATCCTCGCTAGTTATAGTCTGTTAGTTACCGCGTCTGATAAGCGGCGTCCTGTGTTATTATGTAATGATGGAGGATGCAAGACCAAACAACTCATTTATTTCACGCGTCTGTGAGTCATCTTGCGCAGTTCGACGTGATTATTAACTAAATTTGAGTTCAGGAGCTCAGAATGCTTTCCCGACATTTTTGGGGAGATCAAAACTAAATTTCACAACAATTGTTGCCCTGATTTCGCAGCAGAACGCAGCTTTTTTCATTTCACCCATTTCCTTCTGGAAGTCCTCGGGAAAAAACCATGGATGGCATACTGCAATCCACAGATCGAGTCTGAATTCGATTCGATGACTGGACTGCATTATATCGCGGTCAACGCGTCAAGTCGCGTCCTTGGATGGTGCACGTGCTTTCCCAAAACAGATGCTTACATAATAAGGCAGGACGCCACTTGCGATGGCGCGGTAACTAAAGGACTAGGGATTGGCGCCTGAAGGACATACATCAGCAGTGTGAGGAGGATCGCTCAGATGCACACGTGGGGAGGAGTCCGTGCCGGTGTCGGGGATGCGGGCTCGGTCAGTGGTGCTGCCACTGGTGCAGCGTCCGGAGTGGTGGGTGGAGGGGGAGGGTGAAGCTCAGTCGGGGGTGGATTGAGTGGATCGGTAGCAGTCAACGGGGTGATCGTTTGTACGCTCGTGGGTGTGAGTTGGAGCACGGATGATGTAGAGGTGCTCTCGGGTATCGGTGCACTGAACCACTGGTCAATCCCGCTTCCATAGGCAGATACGGATAAGACATCAATCTCGGTGATGGTGGAGTGATCTTGAGAGTCGACATAGGCACAGACCACGACTGCAGGATGAACAAGAAAAGCGGGAGTATGATGAGCATAAGAATGTTACTTCAAACTTGGAGAAATGGTACCAGACGGAGATTTCATGTGATGCTCAAGAGTCTTTAACAAAAGCCTTTTCATCATTACCACGCTCTAAAGTCGGCGCACGGAACGGTGGCATGGAAGCGCATACACCGTCGATCCGCCACATCGCCTCTAGAATCCCTGCGGTGCATACTGGCGTGATCGCAGCTATGAAGCGTGTTTCAGGGCTTCAAACGACGGCGATCACGGTAAAAAAGGTCAGGCCGCAATAGAAAAGAACTTGATCACCATTGTTGATAAAGACCGCGTTGGTAAGTCGCGGCATTGACGGTGCGGGATCCATTCTTCATGTCTTCGCTACCGTTGTTAACGATGGAGATCACCATTCACGCAACAGACTACCAAATCACGGCGACTGGCTGTCGAGTGGGATCTCTGCCCTATAATCCAATGACGGAAAAACACACTGTCCCTCCCTCTTACTATGTCACACCCATCTACTCAGCAATTTGTCTCTCAAACGACACGTACAACATTTACTGCTACTGGGACTTGCATTCTATGGGACGAGTCCGGGGCACACTTCATCAATTGGGATGCACATGATTGTGCGAGTGCGGAGCCTACCCACGAAATGAGCTTCACCGGGGAGGAAATAGTTGATGTGATCGCATGCGAAAGTCGGGTGTTCGTTTTGACCCGTATCCTGACGGGTACTCAATGGACCCGGTACGTTCTCTTGGCATCCGGCTCCAATGCATCTGACTGGACTCCAGGCCATGGGCCCGAAGGGGGTCGTCGTGGATGGATGGCGACATGTATAACCTGTGTGAGCATCCACTCGCGAACTATTTCGTGCGTGCGTTCTGCGCTGCAGGAGTGGACCAGATGGGGGGAACCCTGGCTGTTCCACACAGAGGAGTCAAAGCGGTGATGCACGCGGTCTCAACTGAAATCATCGTGAAGGTGGTGGGACAGGAATGTGTTGCGTCAATTTGGCGTGCTCCCAACAGTGAAATGTCCACCTGGGTCTTAATTCATGCCGAGCTCACCTGGGTAAGCATAAATATGATTTCTAGACGGCTCACATTTTGACTTCGCCAGGATCCCGAGATCATAGCCAAGGAAATAGGATTTCACAACGCCCAGGCGGAACTCGAGTATTTAGACGCACCTGACGATGAAGAAGATGAAGGCCCCAAGGAAAGCCGCATGCTATTCGACGACGTGGAAACCCTCGATTATGCATTTCTCACTGACACTCTGGTTGTGCGACTTCGGGAGAAGGTTGAATACCGGGCCGATGTAGATTTCTGGTTGGAGATTTTTCAAATACGCCAGGCGCCCTCGGAGTCACCCGTGTTCTCAGTGTCGCCGATCCTCCTGAACTTTTATGTGTCATGGGGCCTGGGTCAAGGGGATATGACCGAAGCTGGGTTGATGACAAGTGATATCTCCTCCCAGCCCAATTCTCTTTCCATCTGGACACAGAATACGTATGCACATTATTCGGGCCTTCGTAATTTTAATGCTTACGTGCCTTTGGTGGTGCCCAGGGGGAATTACAGCTTCACGGTCCTCGACATCCCAAAACTCGTTGAAGGTGTTGCGAATCCATCGCAATTTACTTCCCACATGAACCCGATCCAGCTCGTCTGTTATCACGACCTTTGGACGGACGATCCTTTCGTTACCCATATTTCGCATGATTTTCGCCCGATCACTGCCCACAAGACATTACTGTTTCCAGCATTCGACCTCGACCCCAACTACGCCGACCCATCGGTCCCCTTACTGCGATTCCTGATTTTCGGGGATGTCAGGGAAACTCCGAAGACGATTAATATCCCCATGAACAGCTTGATCTCGGCCGACACACTCCTTATAAACTTTCATCGCCAGGAGCACTGGCACATGGGCGCGCCATTCGTCGTATCGTGGGATGGATCCAGCAGGATGTGTGTCGTTTTTCGTTGCAGAGAGTGGCTGCGGGAGGAACCATCCTCCCCTCGAGTGTGGTTTATCGACTTGAGTCAAGAAATTCTTACGGAGATCGCGATAAAGTAGAATGAGCAGCAAAATGTACTTCAGATCACGAATGGAACTCCCCAGTGACTTGCAGGAAGCAGGGTGACGAGCGAAGGCGCCGGCCCACCGGGCCGCAGTTATGTAGGAAGGTTGTACTTGTTGATGTATGTATGTGCGGTCAAAACACCACTGCTTGCTTCTCGTCATCATGAGCCGTCGTTATGTTCGACAACGCCGCGTCCACAATCAAGGAGAACTAGTGAGTTCTATGACCCCGGCCATGTTCATCTAGACATGAATAACCCACCCAAGATGGGTATCTGTGTTTTACAGTTAGAAACCCCGTCCCGCGCCCCGAACCCCGGGACGGCATCTAGGATTAAGTAACGGCGATCTGGCTCACTCACAACGGACCAACTCTCAACGATTTAAATTGACTCCTTTCAGATTCACAGGTTCACCCTTTCTCATCCCAACCCATGGCACTGCTGGCAGTAGCCGTGGTTCTTAATCTCTCACATTTCTCACTCGCGACGCCGGTCGTTGCAAGGGACATCTATGCCTCTCGCACTGTCCCCCATCGATCGTGTGAGACGCTGATTAATCATTGTGTCGACACATCTACACCGTCGGTATGCTTCCAGACCTTTGATTATGGCAAATTCGTAATTTTCCCTTTGGACAGGAAATTAAACAAACCTGGTCCATTCACAGTTGTGTTGCGGCAGCTGCATGCTACGGTGTGGGTATAAGAAATCCATGAAACCTCCTAGCTCATTTAGAAAACCATCCAGGCTGAAGCAGTCGTTGACATTCTCTGCACCCGCACCACCGTATGCCCACGATTGAGGGATGAGGTCAGGATTCCCTCGGATGTGAGCTCGCCCCCCGGCTGTGTCGCATTTCTGCGCGCTGAAATTCAGATGAGATGTATACCTCGATCGTCCCAGCATGTGCCGCCATAGGCCCAGGATGCTACATGTCGCAAGGTTCATCTGTCCCCATCTTGCGACATAATCCATATTTATTGGTCCCTGCAGATTCATACCGTGAATTTCATTATGCAACACTCCATTCAATAAACGCCGGGGAGATACCGACGTAAAATCTACATCTTGGTACACCAACCTAAGCCTGACCCGTCGTAGCGGCGCAGAGGTTGACGCCATTTGGGACTCGTTGGCATTCTCTGCCACCGTAAGTGAGGGTTATCTAAGCCCTAATACGGGCCGATCTTATCCTTTACCCACAGAGTTGTGGATTCAATTGTCAAAACCCGCGTCTGTCTTATAAAGAGTTTAATCAATGGTTCCAGGTATTATCTAGCCATTCACGCATCCTATTGCCGTCACATTCAACCGTTAGTTCAGATTCCTGAACCGGTCGGAGTGTTGACACCTGCCGAACCTCCCGGTAAGCGGTCGACTCCTACCACGACACACGTACGGCCGAAGTCGTCCTCGAAAACGTCTATCACGTTGAACACGGCATCTGAATCTATGAAGTCCTTCAAGGTAGTGTCATCCATACATTTTGTATCCCCTAGCTCCAGACCGGAGGCCATCCGTACCCTCCCCTCAACGAGTCACCAATCAGGAGCATCATTAATTCGGTCATCCTCAAGTCTGTCGATCTCCGCCTCCAGTGTCAGGTCCGTCTCGAGGACACTCCCAACGACAAGGCGGCTACCAGCTACACACACCTCGAATCCCCACACCGCCCATCCGACGTCTAGTAACCCCTCCAGATCCAGGGTGAGCGTAACTTCAAAACCAACGCACGATTCTCGGACAGGCTCCCCGCCGGTCGCATCCCCGTCGAGATCGGATTCCGCATCCAGAGCATCAGTGACGTCCATATCATTCAGTAAGGAGGATTGGACCTTTTCACTTCACCCACTTACCACGGATGCAGACAGCAACCCCGCACCACCGCTGGGCGCAACAAGCGAGACTTTCATTGCACCCGGTATTACAACAGCGATACCTGTTCCGACCGTCACAACAGTAATCACGTTGGGGCCTGTCTCTGTGGCCAATGTCACTTTGAGATTTAGCACAGTAACCAGCGGATCGCGCGGAGAGAGCACAATAGTCCAGACCGTTCAATCCTCCGTATCCACAAGGGCTGCAATCACACTGGGACCCGGTGGTGTGGTCATCGGTTCAATTCCTACTTCAGTGTCCCAACCTGGCGCGGTGATCCCAATATTCAGTAAGATCTTATGGACCACCCGGTCCTATGATATTAACAATGCAATAGATACTAATCCCACTCCCCCACCCGGAGCAACTGAATTGTTGAGTTTTTGCCCCTATTTATGGTATATGCGCTATAACCGCGGTGCGTGGCATTCAGGACGTTCACGGGAATGGGAGGATTCTCGACTGTGGTACCTATTCCGACCGCATCACATACAATAATCGCTATTGGTGGCTCCTCTGGGGGTGGTTCAATCCAGCTGGGACCTGGCGGCACTATAATCGGCACATTACCCCTTGGAGTTGTAGAGGTTGGAGGATTAACTCCTATTCCGCTCGCAGGGCCTGGCACCCCCGCAGAGCACCCGGAATTGTCCTCGTCGCTCAGCAACCCAGCTCCATCGTCCTCCACTACCTCGGCCACATCTTCATCCGCGTCAGCAGCTGCATCGTGCGCCGCCGTGGCTGCACCCATGTGTGGGACATTCTGTGACGCAGAAACAAATACGACCCCCGGAATCCCCTCGATACGAAGCTATGGCCGACGAACGTTGTTGGAATCTCGAAAAGTCCGGCGTCAGTCATTTTAACGCACATGTTAAACTATCATCTGATAATATGAATTAGAAATGGGGACGAAATGTTCGGGGGGACCCACTGTATCTCCCAGTGGTAATGGTAAGTGTACTGTCAGATGCGTGATGATACCCCCACTCATTGGGGATCACGTTGGATAGCTCCAGGCTTATATGAGAAGTCGTCGGTACCCCATCAAGCATTTGGGTTGACGTCATACGGCGGAATCTCCCTCGACATTGTTAAAACAAGTCCAGTAAAGAAACCCAGAGAAAAGGATGGAAGCATCGCTGACTTCGAGAGTAAGCACAATTAATTGTCGTGGGGTTTGGGGTGGAGAACAGCGATATTTACCCCCAAAATAGCGGAGCATATTTTTGAGTTCCAAATGTTCGCCGAATTCGTGTACCGTGTCTTGCAAGACCAGCGGAACTCCGATCTTCAAGGTTGTAGCGGGAACTGGTATGTGAAGGTAGAAACGATAAATGAAATCTGCTCACCGTGACGCTAGGATTAAGGGCTTCTACGACCCAGTTGGGAACCCTCAGATTAAAGAGATTGTCAATCGGATCGACAATATTAAGAATCTTGGTGAATACATTTTGCACGCTCTCCCTCCTTGACTAATATTCTTGTCAGTCTTTGCCGACACCTTTATCAACGGTGCCAAGAAATACAGGTCCGAAAAAGCCATAGCTTTTGCCCTGGGTCTCGAAACTGATGGTTATGACCTTTTCAGTGTTGCACACAAGTATAAACAAGTTGGAGAGAAGGGGCTGGACACGTAGGAAGATCTATTGACCAGGATCCACACAACTGATATCAGAGAATAGATGGACTCCTGAATCCCGACAGGAGACCGTAAACGGAATCCGAGCATTGGCGGTGTTCCCAACATGTAAATCCCATACATCCACTCGTTCAGCATGGACTTCTGAAATTACACAGATATGAACGACAATGCTGCGGCCTTCAGGTCAACAGTAGGAGATATCATTGCGATCCTACAAAAGTACGACCGGCGAATGGGAAGCCTCCAAAGTCCACCTCTTGCCGTCCAATTCCATCAGCGCGTGCAGAGTGAGCTCACATGGTATGGGTCTCACGCACAATCCCTGGCAACGAATCTTGCAACGAAATTCGCTGCCAAATTGGCCAAGTACCCTGCTTTGACGTGCTACAGCAACTTTGCCACGGTTAGAGATTTATCACATGGAGAGGTGTTAACTGATGATGCTCACAAGCTGGAGAGTGATTTAAACAACAATTTCCCAACGTTGAACACCGCTGCGCTCCTTCCTCCTGCGCCATTATGTTTCCCCGACGGCTCCCGCGGACGGCTCGATTTTCGTCCTCCACCGTATTCCCCAGGGCTCG
The DNA here is from genome assembly GCA_029204335.1 of Mycena vulgaris. Lineage (NCBI taxonomy): Eukaryota > Fungi > Basidiomycota > Agaricomycetes > Agaricales > Mycenaceae > Mycena > Mycena vulgaris. The sequence continues at coordinate 23,510 of JARGYA010000193.1, read as the reverse complement.
GAATTGTTTTGGGATCCCTGACAATAGGGAGTGCAACGGCAAACGGGAATAACATACAGGTTGATATCACCCGTCCAAGTGGGGCTCTTATGTATCCGTCCGTGTTTCCGCCCTCGGAACCTGTTGCAGAATGTGTTGGCATCTACGTGAGCCACCACCACCCTACCCCTAGTACAACACCCCTAAACTTTCTCAACCAGCACATTCTACCTGTTATCTCACCGCCGGCTCCCAAAATTCAGTTGGATTTCGACTGCAATACTCGGGAACTGTCCATCCAAGGGCTCGCGAATCCGAGATGTGTCCTGTTCAAAATAATAACGACGCTACCGACGACAATGCAGACGCAGACATCATATGAACAACTGTGCGGGACGTCTTTGCAGGATACGGTGGCATGCGGTGTAAAATTCTTCCCGGGTTCCAATGTCATGGAGGACAACAAGATGTTCTGGGAAGCAGTTCCTGGATGAGAGACGATCGCCGCCAGGGTTACATTCATGACCCGGAAATGTTTTCTGTACCCGAGTGTGTCATGTATGGTCTTGTATGGACCAGTATGGTGCTTCCGTCGAGACGCTCGTAATACCAGGTGGCTCAGCCTATGAACAGCTGCGCCCAATCACAGAGGATCATCCGGATACACCCGCAACGAATTTCATGATGACAAGTACTATTTCTGAGAAGACGGAGATTTGCGAGAGAGTTCAATTCCTTGAAGAAAATGTTCTGGAAAACAAAACAAAAATGACGCGACAGTCAGTTTGAGATGCAGAGCGCTGGGGCTGATGACGCAGCGAAAGTAGGGCAAAAACAGGCAGGCACATACCCGAGAGAGCAGGAATTTTCCCACTGAAAATTCGACGCTCGGCCCGGAGATGTACGCTGTAGAAGTTCGTCAATGAGGAGGAGACGGTATATTCAATGTCCGGGGGATGACAAGGCATCTGGGAGATCAAGGAGGACGCCGGAGGGTCGGAAACAATCGGTTCACTGCCATTCAAGATCACGGGCTTTGAAGCTTTGAAGGTCGGTCACAGAACGCTGTGCAGGCGCGTCCATCGCTGAAGAAAGTTGGTCGCTGGTATTCCCTGCCCTGCGTCTTCGAGGCCACGATCAGCCAAGCCATCAGCAGTGATCGATGGAGCCGAGCGCAGCTGAATCCGAGTCTTGGAGAAATGTACACACAGAGTCACGAGCTTGTACACAGCCGCTGGATCGCGGAGGGATCTGACAGTGACGAGGCCGTCAAGATGATCGCATGCCGCGGTGCAATGAGATTCACTGGATCATATCTAGCTGTCGAGTGCGGGTTAGCCGAGGCCGCAGCTGCTGCCATGTCTTCGAGCGACGATGTTGCCTCGGTCAGGCTCAGCCAGTCTGACGATGACCAGCTCACCATTCAAACTGGACCCTCCTCGACAACCCACATGAACATGGTCAGAGACGACCAACTGTCATGGCGCGACTTCGATCTGGGAAAAACCTACTTTCTCACCGAGATAATCCGCACCGGTTGGCCAAAGGCTCACGTGGACTCTCTATCCGCCTTCTTCTTCCTCATCTCCAGCCACGCTATTCGAGGACAGCCTGGCAGCGACGCAGCCGCTAAGGTCTACGCTGACCGCACACACTATGAATGGCACAACACTCTGGGCACGGAACATTCCTTCAATATCGCTCTCATCAACGAGGACCTCCTGAGGAAAACGGAGACGAGCCCTTCCATAGACGTCGGGAACAAGCTTTAATAGCATGAGTCTTCGTCCTAATCCTTTTATTCCTCGGTATTAACCTCAATTCCTTTCTGCTATGCTCGCTATTTCCCTGTGCTATCCGCTATTCCACCCGCTATGCTATCTGCCATGCTATCCGCTATTCTACCCACTACGCTATTTGCCATGCTATCCACTATGCTATGCTATGGTATTCTCCTCGCTACGCTAGTCTGAAACCCCCGCGAAGCGACTCCGGGAACCCCTACCCAACACCAAAAACCACGCTCAGAACGAAAACCCGGGCGTGTTGCTACCCGGGGCGCAGCAACCGGATCCATTAGGGTGTTTCAGAATTAGAATCTTGAGCCCAACTTGAGCCCCAATTTCGACCCCAACTTGACCCCAACTTGAGCCAAGTTGAGGCACAAGTTGAAGCTTTGTTCGTGAAACACCTAAGCAGATTTTTCTGCCTTAACTCCGAAGTTGAGGTAAACTCGGAGCTTCGTGTATCATGAAAGATGTGATGCAGGCCTGAGAACCGGATTAGCCGAAGTTGGGGCACGAAGTTGGGGCACAAGTTGGGGTCGAAGTTGGATGTCAAGTTGTGGTCCTATGCACAACTTGACATCCAACTTCGATTTTGTGCCCCAACTTCGACCCCAACTTCCGGCAAGTTGGGGATTGAAGTTGGGGCTCAAGTTGGGCTCGAAGTTCTAATTCTGAAACACCCTATTGTCTGCGCCATTTGCATTGGGTTCCATCCGAATGTCGTGGGCTGTCGCTCTTCGACGCTGTGAAATGGCTCTCCCACCAGATGCCATCGCGGCAGCCGCGGGAGGCTCACGAACTCGCATGGGACAAGCATTTGTCTCGACCTCCCTCCCCGAGTTGAACATAATCGAACCACAGTTGACGCGTGTTTGTCCTAGCACCGCCACACTTGTCCGTCATCGACGTCATACCGTGGTGGTGGGCAATCCCAATTGATCCGCCGTGATGACCACGTGCAAGATCAATTGGAACTCGATCAATTCGGGTGACCCACGACTTGTTCGCGGTGCTATCCACACATTTCTGTGTGGGTCGGAAACGTTCGGAAGCAAAGTTATTCCTTGGATAGTGGAGATCATGATTCCAAAGATGTAGATTATTTTCTGCTCTGAGCGACATGTAATATTGGACACTTCGTGCAGCCTTCGTGCATCAAAGAACCGGCCTCTGCGGCCTACCGCCAACCAGGTCAATTGTAAAGGTAGATGTAGGGCAGAATTCGAAGTGAATAAGGGTCAAATCGTGTCATAGACCACCCCAGACAAAGAATATGTGGATTATACGTCGGTGGGAGAAGCCCATGTAACAATCAGAGGGTGAGCCGTGTTCAAAATAGGCACAAAATGATGGGACGTGTGCCGGGGCGAAAATCTTTTTGAGCTCAGATCCCCGAGTTCGGTCTAAGTCACTTGAGAAACCCTCTTTGCAATACCTTCCTGCATGTCCCCTTCAGGCCATTTTTTTCGATTTCGCCTTTCCAGCCCTATCAGATCATATTTGGCGGCCGAAATCGGCCGCGACTCACATATTTGCTGAAATTGGAAAAACTAGCCTGAAGGCGACATGCCGCCCGCCATTTGGAACTATTCTTCTCAATGGTACGAATTAATTGAGGGCCATCTAACCTCCAAAAACGTGTCCGCGAGATCGGGGTCAATTCCGAGCACCGGTGGCGGTGCTCACTCAGCGTGGGAACAAGATCAAAACTCAATGCATTGCCCACCACCACATACCGCGGCTTCGACCTCTGTAGATGCGTTGCTCACACCTCTCCGCCAAACCACCATGAACACCACCACCACCACCACACCGAACCCCGCCCCCAACATTGACTCCGCTACTCTCCCGCAGACGCCCTCAGACGAGTGGGCGCAGAACACGAAGGGCAGGCGCACGAAACCGCCACCCCGCCGGAGAACGCGGGGGAGAATGTCCCGGGGTGGTTTCCCGAGGAACCCACAGCGGCACCAGCAGCGGCGTGGAGCGGGGGAGACGCTAATGGCGACGGCCAAGGCGTACCTGCCCGCGCAGGACGACGTCCAGCGCGCGATGACGAGCGCGCCGCAGGCGGCGAAGGCGTACCTGCTGCAGGGCGTTGCCGCGTATCTGCGTGAGTTCATCTTCATTTAAAACCGACCCTGTTTCCTTACTCTTGCTTCCGCTATGCTAGCGTCGGCATCTGAACCAAACTCCGACCTCACACCCCCGCGCCCGCCATTTGCCACGCCTCCACGAACCTCAGCACAGAAGCGCAAGCCGGCTCCATGGGGCCCCCGCACCTCTACTCCCCCTCCCCCTCCACCCCGAACACCGACCTCGACAACCTCAGCACGCTCGTGCACACCGGTGGCCCCGCCTCCCTGCACCCCGTCACCCCGCTCGGCTCGCGGTTCGCGGAGAACCTCGTCACGCCGCCTGGCCTCGCGTCCGCTCCGAATTTATCGGATGCTGGGCCGGTGATCCCACCGCCACCAACTTCGACGACGGACACGCAGCGCGCGGGGCCGAATGTGGCCGCGCCCTCGCCGTACGGCGTTCTCGCGCCCTCCCAATCCCATTACATCGCGCCGGCAGAACCGCCCGCGCCCGCGGTGGATGTGGACGCAGAGGAGGGCAGCCGCAGCGCAAGCCGAAGCTCGTGCAGCGCCTCAAGGAGAAGATGTACGTCGGGCATGCGCATTAGTGTAGTATACTCCTCTCAGTGATAATACAATCTGTAAATGTAAATGTAAATGTAGGATATCTCGCAATTGTATACGGTACTGCGAAATAATTGACTTACTGCTTCACTCATCTTTTTGGCGTGGGTATGTACAGGGTAAGGACGGTCTTCGTGGAGTACGAAACTCGCTCCCTCCTAATACTGATCATGATGGACTGTGGGATAAAGGAACAAAGGGATAGTCAGCGGTTCGACGCCGCCCGATGACATAGATGTAAAATCCGATTTTTTGTATCAATATTCATGGAGCCACCGCGCTCGAAGAAGTGAGCATTTAACCTCGTGGACTCTTGATTTTACGCGGGAGGAAGGGAGGGAGGGAGGTCTGAGTGGGGTGTTGAACTCACTCCAGCCTCGTCGAACTTGAGAAGTTTTGGGAGAGTTGGTGGTTCGAATGCACCTGTCTCATATGGATCAATTCTTTTCATCCGTTGTGTATTTGTAAGGATACAGTATTCGGGTGGGCAGGAAGGGAGGAAAGTCTTCGTGGAGTATTGAATCTCGCTCCCATTCCATTTGAGGGACCTTCAGTGATATTGAATCCCGGGAGAGCTGGTGGTTCGAACCCACCCGAAGACACTGTGAAGAGGCGAGAGTCTTTTTCATCCCTGCATCGGTCTGTGTATTGGCAGGCCTATTCAGGCGGGCAGGAATGCAGGGAAGTCTTCGTGGAGGATTGAATCTCGCTCCCATCCTGTGCGCCGCTCATGACAGCTTAAGTTGGGGAGAGTTGGTGGTTTGAATCCACCCGAAGACATTGGCGGGAAATAGTACCATTTTTGCGTTCCCCGCAGCCGCTGTGTTTGCAGGGATATTCACGCGGGCAGGAATACAAGGGAAGTCTTCGTGGAGCATTGAATCTCGCCCCCATCCTGTGTGCCGCTCGTGAGAGCTTAATTTGGGGAGAGTTGGTGGTTCGAATCCACTCAAAGACATTGTCTCGCGGGATCAATCTTTTTTCATCCCTGCATCCGTCTGTGTATTGGCGGGCATATTCAGGCAGACCGCGAATTTCGCTGGGTACGCCCAAAGTACTGTCCGACCGAGCTAATTTTCAGGGCAGGGAAGACATTAGGTGGTAGAAGACTGAGGTAAGTCAGCTGGGATTCTCAACAATCGACAGCGTTGGTTGATCTACCATTATCTTCGGGAGATACGGGTGGACTATACGCCCGGGCGGTGCTCCCCCGATAAGTATGTACGGTATGGATTCTGGCGACGCCTTGGTGAGTACAGCCAGTCCGAGCACGACTACTCACGGGGTAACTGTCAAATGCATCTCCGTTGCCCGTTGGCCCCATGCGGTACCAATCCCCCTCAGGCGGTTCGTGGGTTTCCAATGCTGCGACAAGTGGGTCTGCCTCATCACCAAAATTCTACCCGCATGAGGTGACAAGTAGAGGCCGGAATCAGTAATTGTAGCTGGCCCACCTTTATCCACCGTATCAGTCCGTCCCGATTCAACTCGCTGGGTTGAGTCCAGAACGAGTCCAGAAACAAACATCGCCAGAAGTTCTGTGGCCGGGGGTGCGTCGATAAGAGCCCGACACCACTCAGAAGCGAAACTCCAATATGTCCGCGACCTAATCGCAGTCCACCGGTTTATCTCGATTTCCGCCGTCCTTTCAAAGTTTCAGAAGAAAAAATATCAACTTCCGGCATTGCTCAACCTGCCTGCACATGAGGAGCCGCAGTGCAATTTCGGCGGTTCCGAATTTGACCTCCGGTGTGGAATTGCACAGTTGGAATCTCTTCACTTTCCGGCGGGACTGTCTGGCTCCCGTGTACTCGTCCGTGCCCCAGAGCTTCTGAATCAACAGAGCAAGAGAAGAGTGGATAATCAGTATTCGTGGCCATTCGGAGTTTTCCATGCCCCAAGCCTCGTAAAACTCTCGAACATCTGGATTTGGGTCAAATAACGTCATGAGCAGCGGATTCCGGAGTCATCTTGCTCATCCTGTAACCGGACGGTATACTGTCGACATATTTAGTATTGATCCTTGTGAATCGCCACCAATGATATACCAGAAGCGAAGGAGCATCCTCTTTGCATCCTGACAGAGAATTCTTAGCCGCCCAGACTCTAGCGAGTCCTTGAAGGCTTTGAGGCATCTAAATATGGGACGCTGACGATCTTGGTCCGTGGGAAAATGATCCCTCCAATTCCGGTGAGCATAATATGAAGATCTGACATTGAGCTGTTCGACGGGATGACAGTATTCATCATCGACGAATTTTATCACCGTGGCAGCGTAGATGAATTGGCCAGAGGCACTGTGCACCAATGTATCCAGATCTCGTTCCGAGGGCCAGGAAGGGTCCATTCCAAAGTGATTGGGGAACAGCTTGTGCTGGATGTCGGCGAAACTGTCGCGCAAGTACCGTAGAATATCCCGACCAGGATTGAACGTCTCGTCCAAAACAAGACGACGGAAGCGAGTCTCCGGGGGTAAAGAGTCGAAGGTTTCACGGATGTGGAGCTCGGGACGGCTACAGATGAGAAACATGATGGGGAGTTTCTTATCGGAGATCATGTGAAAGAGTATTTTGACGATCCGGCTCTGAATCGCCTTGCCTTCGCATTCATCTAGCCCGTCGATGATCACCAGATATGACGTGCCAGCCACATCTAGTTCTTCCATGGGGTTGACAATCAAAGCCCGAGCCTGCTCCTCGAGCGCCTTGTCACAGATAGCCGGATCCACTTCAACAGCGAGGCCGATGGGCTTCCGGAGCTGCGGGATATGCAGCGCAAGCTGATAAGCAATGGTGGGGAATAGGCTTTTGCCGGAGCTCCCACCGGCGCGCCATCTGCCGAAGAAAATGCAGCAGCAAGTTTGTCCGCCGACCATTTCTCCGCCATACTTTGCGCCACGGCGGACTTCCCAGCGCCTGAGGGTCCGTATAGCCACATCACCCCGGGCGCTTGATGCCCTTCGGCTGCCCAGGCCTGGATCGTATCTTGCATCTTGCATCGCTGTTCTGGTGCCTGGGTGGCATTGCGGCGGCGGGAAGCGCTGCTCAGAGCTGTAGAACGCATCCCCCGAGATGCTGCGCTGAAGGATAGCGATTCCTGGCTCGCATAATGTCAGTCGGAGCACAATTTGATGAAATTCTCAAGGACGGCGTTCATCGTTTTCTCCCTGAGGTTGAACCAAGTCCCCGGTGATCTTGTACTCGTTGTGATTCCCCGCTATCTGGTTGAATGTGCTGCCCGAGATGTGGAGACGGTAGGCGTCGACAAGAGACATGGGAGGTGCTGTGGCACTGCCTTGTGCGTTTATTTTGGCTGTCAAAGGCAGAGCATCGGTCATCAAGCCCTTAGCGCATGCGGGCAGTCTGGAGGACGGAAGTATGCACGGTCGAGACTTAGTCGAGGCGTGCTAAGCAGCCACAGATAATCATATGCATTCTTCGGGGGAGGGAATACATTTACACGTTTAGCGTCTTTACCAGTCAGCACCGTCAGCACTGAGTACATTCTCGTTAGAGTCGCCGCCTGCATGCGCTTCCTGCCCAATGAGCCGATGATAATCGAAAACGATGCAAGTGGTCGAAATTTCAAGAGCGTTTAAAATTCTGCGGGCGCCAGAGGGAAGGGCCCAGCATCAGAGATGAAGAGTTAGGGAAAAAAATCCAGAGATTCCAGATTCGAGCGTGCCACAAGGCCAAGACCACTAAAGGAGATGTTGGAAGGTACAGGTCACACGTTGGTTCAAGCCAGCAGGATATAAGGCGGCAATGGTACGAGAGTACAAGCGCGATGGGGGATAGAAAACTAGCGTAGTATATGGAGTCCAAGGCAATATATAGAGGCGATCGGGATGCGCAGTAAATGCGACGGAGAGGGGAGGAAACCAGGACGACGCGTGACAGGCCCTATTTCAACAGGAGAGTCTAACTTGAGCGAGACAAAGATGTGCGGTGGAGTTATGATATCTTCTCGTGCTGTTGCCTCTGCCCATGAGGAGAAGGACATGGAGGAAACGACAAGGAAAAGAAGGAATGCCTGGCCCGTAAATATATACAAATCGTCAACAGCAGACGCAAACCGACGAACACCGCTTCTGCCAGGTGCCTTCAGATGAATCAGCATTGACCAAGGTTATCCAAAGCCACCATGGACCCCAAAGTCAACAACAGCGGAATTGCCATCGTCGACTTCTCCCCCTTCACCGATGGATCCAACAAGCAGGAGGTCGCTGACAAGATCTTGGCCTCTTTCAAGGAAATCGGATTTGTCTACCTAGTGAACCACCGTATCGCCTCCGAGCGAGTAGCCAAGATGTTCCCCCTGGTGAGTATGGCTTGATCATTTTCGACACCATTCATGCTCTGGCCAGTCGAAGGAATTTTTCGCGCAGCCCATGGACGTCAAGATGCTGGCGCCGCACCCACCGTCCGGCACACACCACCGAGGTAGATGCGCCCAAACCAGTTCGTGGATCATCCAACGCTATATTCTCCAGGATACTCTGCGCCTGGGCAGGAGAAGGTCAGCCAGCACGTCTACGATGCGGACGCGATAGCGGAGCACCGCGCGCAAGCCCCGGACGCCAAGGAGAGCTTCGAGTGCGGGCGCGAGGGCGACGAGGTGATGCCGAATATCTGGCTCCCGGACGGTATCCTCCCGGGCTTCAAGGAGGAGTGTCTCGAATTCTTCTGGGTGAACCATCCTTCGTACTTGTCTCCCAGCGTATCCTCATGCTCCGCAGCTCTGCCACGCGGTCCAACTGGATATTCTGCGCGCGCTTGCAGTAGGGTTCGGTCTGCCGGAGGAGTATTTCCTCAAGGTCCACACAGCGCCGGATAACCAGCTCCGGTTGCTGCACTATCCCAGGTGCGTCGCCGTTTCCTGTAGCATGTGACCGTCATGTGCTGAGGCACCGCAGCGCACCAGTCGACTCCCTGCGCACCGATAAAATTGCGCGGATCGGGGAGCATTCGGACTTCGGGTCAATAACCCTTCTGCTGCAAGATGACGTCGGTGGTCTTGAGGTGGAAGATCCGCGTGTGCCGGGGTCGTTCCGCGTGAGCCTCAATTTGTTCTCAGCTCGTGCTGTGTAACTTTCATCTTTGACCTATGAAATAGCCCGCCCCACCCGTGCCAGGCGCGCTCATCGTGAACGCCGGCGATTTCATGATGCGCTGTGCGTCTACTTCCCTCTCTCGTGCATGGACAAACATCTGAGCACAATTAAATCAGGGTCCAACGATACTATCCGGAGCACGGTCCACCGCGTTCGCGCCCCGCCCGGCCCTGTGCAGATCGACGGCATGACGCCGGAGCGATATTCCATCCCCTACGTGCGTTGATTACGGCGCTCGGCGCCAATTACTGAAGACGTTCTCTAGTTCTGCTGCGCTGTGAGCCGTACATATACCCCCGTTGATCCTTGCGCACTAACCGGCATCCCAGGACTTCAGCACGGTCGTCGACTGCATCCCTGGGACATGGAGCACCGACCACCCAAAGAAATACGAGCCCATCTCGGTCCGTGCCTCTTTTCTGGTTCCTTTTTTGAAATTATGACCCGGCTGATATCTTTGTGGATAGGCGCAGGAGTATATCATGAAGCGCATGGCGGCGACGTACTAACAAATTTGTTTCTTGTGATGCGGACTGTATCAGTGTATAGTAATGGTGGCATACCCCTTCGCCCGACCACAGTTTGGAGGCGAGGGCCAGTCTCCAATGGAATGTTCGACGCCTGGGTTCCTCCGTCAATTCTCTATTTTTTACTCCCGCCCTTGAAGGCAATCCGTTGAGGCAGGGCCTAACCTGTGGCCGAAACACTCCGACACGTGTGGCAGGGCTCTCGATCCAACTCGACAATGTGTTCTCTTCTGACTTGGACAGTCGGACTCTTCGCTCTCATCTCTGATCGGCGGCTCACGCACACCTCCCTGAATCCTGATATCGTCTTTTCAGCGGGTAAGGCGATGCTGCAATTTGAGACATGTGTCCCCCGCCGCTTCAAAGTTTACAAGGCGACGGAATTTATCAATGCAGCAATCTTTTTCTGTTTTTCTCGAGTCAACTTCTCGATCTGGGTGTCCTTACCTATTTTTTCCCCGAGGGATTTTTCTCACCGTCGCCGTGTGCGCGCAGAGTGATTCTAGGCCCAGGTCTAGATACCCCAAAATGTGAGACATGCGGGGCTTCCGCTATCCGCGACGATGGGCGATGCCTAGACTCTAGCATAGCCGCACAGGGTGAGACAGCCTACTCGTCTCGAGTATAAAAGGGCCCTCGCTTCCCCGCAAAAATTATCCCATCGCCCCACCGAACCAATTACCACAAGTCACCAAATAACTATCGAGGTAAATTAGTTTCCGTTTCCTGCATCGCATTGACTGACCTCCAACTAGCATGCCTCCCTCTACCATCACCCCTACCACCACTCCGGAGACATACCTCGCGCTGACATCCAGCGAAGCGACCGCCCTCCTCCGATTCCACAACCGCCCGGCTCCGGACCGCCGCCAGTCGACGCCCATCTTCACAGACTGCAGCGAGGACCGCTGCCCGCCGCGTGGTGTGCGCGCGCAGCGGCCAGCAGATTACTACGAGCGCCTCTCAAACATTATCCTACGCGAAAATACACTGCAGCGCACACTCCACCCCATTCCGCGCAGCATCCCGGATACGCCCGATGAACGCATCCGGCACACGTTCAGGCGCAAGAGCTACCCGACACAGCCGGGACAGTTCGACGAGCAGGCGTCGGCGGGCCCGCTGTGGTAGTCCGTGGGTTATCGCTGTTTCTTTCGCCAGGACCGTTCGCTTACAAGTCGTAGATGTACCATGGACATGCTGTGCTCAAAATAACAACGCTTGCGTCCCGATTTGTACGAATACTTGTAATTTATCTACTACACATTTACGCCCGCCGGAAATTGAATCCTTTGCATCTCTGTTTCGTCCTGTATAAGATTCTTCAAATTGCAGGAGCGACGATTCCATTGCTACTTGACTGGAAACGTGACAACGTCAATGGATTATAGCTCCCGAAGACGCTGTCAATAATACCCGAGGTGAGAGAATTGGCGCAGCAGGCGGGTACAACATTGATATTTCGGCTACCTCGCGAGTTAGGAGCCCCAGGATCCATAGAATAGTTGAAAGTGATTCGGAAGGTATTATAACACTCGCCTCGATTTACAGATCTGCAGAGCCATAGTATGTCGAATATAATTAGATCAGGCATAACCGGGCGAAGAAGCCCAATTAGTTATCAACACCGCATACGAGAACGGAACCTCAAAAATCTGATTAGGGGCCAACTTTGATGCTCCAGCTGATCGCGTGGGATGATGTCGGCTTGATAGCCGAATAGCACTGCCACGCCTGGCTCCTTCCCGAACCACCATGTTTCTCGACTTGTCCTTCGAGCTCCTGCAGGAGACTGTAGACCAGGTTTGTCCTCAATGCTAAATGGCTGTCGGATTGATCTCAAACGTTCTTACAGGTGGAAAGGACCGACCACAAGAGTCTCCGCGCAGTATGCAAGAACCTCACCTTTGCGATGGAGTCCCTATTCTTCTCATCCCTCGTCTTGAATATTCACCGTCTTCGCCTAGAAGCCGACTGGCAGATCCTGAAAGCCCTCACCACCGGTGACGCAGGCTGGTCTCGATACGCCAAAATGCTCAGGATCACACCTGGGAAGTTGGAGTACAAGCCAATCGACGATGCGGGATCGCAGGACGAAACGAAAGAGCTCCTGGTGTCCGCGCTTGGGTCCATGAAGATGATCCAGACAGTCCGGTAACGTCCCTCTTAGGTACCGCAACTACCGTTACTTAATCGCGTGCGACGGCTGGAAGGTGCACGAGAGTGCCCCTGAATGGGAGCGGAATGACATCCTCGATTTCCTTCGCACATCGCCTCTTCTCGAAACTCTCCAGTTGGATGTACACCCCAGCATCGGAGTCTCGTTGACCGGGCTCTCGCATTTGCGCCAACACGAAGTCAGGACTGTACCCTGGGGACGCACGCCGATGGTCAAGCAAGTTTCTCAGGCCGTTGCACAGAGCAGCAGCATCAATTCTTTGCGGCTTTACGGATCCAGCCAGTGGCCCGAAGTCTGGAATATGCTGGAAAAGACGAGCCTCCGCCTCGCGGATATCAGCGCGGGTAGGGTCACCGACGAGCTCCTCTCCTATCTCGCCTCCTATTCCGGGATCGAGCATCTGGAGTTGCAAAGGCCGGATGGTGATGACGCATCCGTAAACCTTGCGGGCACCTTTTTCGAAGCGGTTCTCCCCAGCTACGCCGAGTCGCCGGTGGAGCTCTCCTGCGCCGCGGGCTACGAAAGCGGTTGGAGCTTCGGAACGCACAACGTCGATGGAATTTCTCAGCTGCGAAATCTCAAGAGCCTCGAGATGAGCGTCAACTCCCAGGACTTCCTCCGGGTTGAATCACCGATGAACGCAGTGGTACGTGAACTAAGCATCACATGAGCTGCTGTCTATCCTCCATAGGACCTGCTGCTCAGGACCGCTGCTCAACTCCCGGTGCTGCGTAGACTGACGATTCGCCCCGCGAACTCACCCAGCACCCGCTAATCGAAATGCGGGAATCCCCTGATGCGCCACTTGGCGATGGTCAACAAGGGCATCTGGGACACGGTGCAGAGCTTTCCCTCCTATTCTGCGTCGCACGCCATTGTGCATGCGAACCGCAGGCGCTACGAACTGACGGTTGCTGAACAGGCTCAGTCGCAGGGGAACTCGGCTATGCTGTTCACATACCGTGAGATCGCGCCCTAGCCCGGATTTTCTCCGAACGACTTATTTTGAATGACGAGGAATGCGATGATTATTTATATGATCAGTAGTCTACATACTAGATATGTAAATCATACTTTCATTATACCAGTCAATGCATTTTTTCACCGCTCCCTTTCCGCCACCATTTTCACCGAAACACGAGCGAGCACAAGCTCAAACCCCCTATTTGATCCCATCTTGATTCAGGTCCCTCTCGCTTGTGCGAGATCTGATGCTCGCCTAAGGTGTCTAGCGCCGGTCTATCGTGGTCTCCCTTAGAAACTGGCTGTCTACGGGCGTCTCTGAGAGACTGGAGGCAGTCTTGCGGTTTATTTGGTCTCTCGCGTCTCCGGGAGACGTCCGTAGACATCCGTCAATTTCCAGATGGTGTAAACGGGAAGTCTAACCGGCACAACGAGCCGCTGAGCGCCGACCCCTCGCCATCATCAGTATCAATCGCGGCAGATCCGCGTAGGTAGGTAGGTCACAGCACGATCCGCGACTTGATCCCGACTGAATTCCAGTGCTGCTTTACGAGATCTAGTGCCAGGCCCCGTATAAAGCCGAGACGCTGCGCTCACAATACCCATTCTCTTTCTCGCACACTCTTTTTTTTTTTTTTCTGCCTCTTCCACCGCTTTGTCTTATCATGTTATTTGCGTCGATCGCATTCCCCTTCCTCGCGTCTTTTTCTTTATACCCGGTCGCCGTCCACAGTGCTCCCGTGGTGCGTCTGCTCCGTTTAAAGCGCGGGGCTCTGTGTATCTCTGATCTCTTTCCCACCTCTTTATAGGCCCGCCAAGATGGGACCCAACTGTGCACTGGGACCGACGGCAGCGGCTTTTGTAGTGGGTTCCTCGGCGGCCTGTGCTTCAACCTCGGCGGCGGGGGCCAGTTCTCCCTCGTCGGCGATCTCACCGGCTGCAAGGGATTCCCGTGCGTGCCATCTTCGTTTTTCAGCAGTTTACCCCCCCCAGCTGACGAAATAACGATAGTAATGCATTCTGTACCGTTACCGCGGACGACACCAAGGCCGGGAGGGGACCGCTTGACCTTGACAAGAGCAATGCTGGCAATCTCATCGGGAACGACCAATTCAGCTTCCAGTGCGGTGGATTTAAATGAATAGCCTGAGGGGAAACACGAGGAGAATGGGTAACATGTTTTTTAGTGCCAATGTACGCACATTTCTCAGACATCATCGAACGACATCACCTTGCCAACACCTTGGAAAGAAAGGAAGTCACTCAGATTATTCTTGATCCTGAGCCACAGAGATTGCATTTGGATATGTACTGCCACTGATAATATTCATGTGCGCATCGCCCTTGCTTGAGCGCAATGTGAGAATCATCACCTCGGGAAAGCAGGAACCTCAGACAAAAGAAAAAGAAACTTTTCGGATGGACAAACAGGGGAGGGAGATGATATGGCGGAGTCCTTTTCACTATTGACTCCCATCCCGATAGTCCCCGACACTGTGTACACACCTAATTAGACGCGTGGACGATTTCTCGAATCTCAATGATAGAAAAGACGAAGGGTGTAGCAAGGTACGATGAAATCTTCGATGGACGATGCTCCCCCACTTCGGCGCGGCGAATGTGATGGCAAGAAGCGCGCGCGCCGGCATCACCAAAAGCGGGAATATCTGTTATTCCCAGGCCAGATCCCATCAAGCGGGTGATGGTTTACAATGATTTGTGGAAGTTCACCAAGCTATACAAAACTTTAAAAATGTTACAAATGATGGTATGGTTTTGGCCAGGCGCTACAATGTTTTACAATGTTGTATCAACTTGGCGGCATTTATGAGCTACGGCGCTGGACTTGGCTATTTTCGAGTTGTAATGCATAATCCTGGTTCAAAAAGTCTGTAAATGAGTAGTTTAAATTCCACCATCATGTATAAGTTATCATTGTCATCTGGAGGCTTCAAGTCCGGCCACGCCGAGACCGTACAGGTACTAGGAGTGCTGTGACTGCCGTCCATCATGATGCCGCTCTCACCTCTCCTCGAGGCTCGGGCGCGTCAAGGGTGCATGCCAGGTCACTTGCTCCTTGAGCTTTATTTTAGACTAAGAACAAGGATACATGCTAGTACAGTTTGAGTACAGTTCATATGTTTTGAGGCGAGTGGGGAGATCAAAAGGTCCGTGCGCATTGTTTGTCCTCGTGTGTATGATCACGTGCATGTTCCTCACGCACACATCTTTTCTCACTCTTCCCCCCATGCCCTCTCGTCGTTCCCCTCTCAACGCGAATGCGACTCTCCTCTGATCTCTTCCCTAGCCACGAAATACCACAAGGACAAGACACCCTGCAGCAAGGGATCCCCTAGGCCCCCTTCAAGACGTCTCCAAGTCGCTCCTCAAAGCGTGCCTCGAGCACGGCAGCAACATCAAGACAGGTCGCAAATCAAGCGCCCACCAACCTCGTGGAAGACACCCTCAAGCTCCGCCTTCCCCAAACTCATCAAGCCCAGATCCCAAGACTCCCCTCGTTCCGAAGTGGAGCTTCAAGTTGTGCACCCCTCTGCCCGAAAACTTCAAGCTCCTTGCGGCTCGGACCAGGATCAAGTACCCCCCCCATACATGCTAGGAACCCCGCCCTCAAGTGCCTCGCCAATATTTTGGTGGCAAGAAACTACCCGCCGATTGCGTCAAGCCCACGCCCATCAGGATCACGCGCGCCGCTCCGTTTCTTACCCGGGACGGGGACGCGAATGGAGTGAGCCGTTTATCCTCCTCTTCTGTATCGTAGTAGCGTGCAATATGATTTTGTATCCTATCATTTAAATATCTTTGCCGTGTTTTTGTGAAATTGAGAAGGAGCACCAGAAACCACATTTCATTGCAAACCATACCTAGCAATACAAAGCCTTGTAAACCCCACCAGCTTGGTGAGCATTGCCAGAAAATTAGTCGATTATAAGCCTTGGTGAGCTCTGACCAAGCTGGTGGCACTTTGTAGTGATTTATGCAGATTGTCGGCTTTATAAAGCTATGCAAACGTATGCAATATTCTCCCGCTTTTCGTGATGGGGATGTCTGGTGCGAGTGCCTCTCGACTCATGCGAATGAAAGTGGCTTTGACGGCGGCGACGCGGCTGAGCGATGCGGTGCCATGGTGCGGGTAATGCCGCGGCAGAGGCGGTTTGGGCGAAAGGGGATCCGTGCGCCGATGGGGTTATGCGTGGAGATGCTGGGCGTGCCGTCCATGGAGAGCGAGGGTCGACGAAGATCGGTGTCCGAGGCTGGGGGGACGTGGAGCCGCGCGACGGAGGCGAGGCGCCGACGATGAGGTGAGACACAGTCCGGGGGAGAGGACGAGGGACGTGTGCGGAGGGGTATGGCCGTCGATGTCGGATGGGGCCGCATGTCTATCTCCTCGTCGCACACCCTCGTCACGCACACCAGCGTGGCTGTCGGGGTATGATGGCAGAAGGCGCGGAGGTTTCAGAAATGCGGCGCGCGCGAACAGGCATTTGGCGCTGCGAAAATCCAGGCCATAGTTTTGATGTATCATTTGACTCTCGGGAGAGAATCTATCAAACGCTCTCGCTGAGAGATGGAAGTGATATATCACTCAAGAGCCGCTTACCTTTGGGGTAATCCCACGCGCGCCTGCCGTCTCGAAAAGCGCCTGGATCGAGTCTAGTGGCGGTGCAATTGATCTCTTTCGATCACCTCTGATTTTGGCTCTTTCACCAGTCTTCCACTTCTGCCCTTTCACGGTCTTCCTGAAGCTTGATCTTCATCTCGGACTATCCGATGGCACTTGGTCTTCTTCCAGGGCAATGCCGTAGATGTTGCACAGCGCGCAATTTGAGACATAATTTCACTGCAATCCCGCGCGGATGGCTACGCCGGTCTCATACCCCTCTTCAAAAGTTTGCAAGGTGACAGGAATTAGCACCAATGCAACAAATTCTCTTCTAACCTCTTTGGCCATCTTCGAAGTCGACGCATATCCAGTTGTGATCGGGGTCTCCCCACCAGATTCTTTGACAATCCTCCTTTGGTCGCAGATGTATTTGACTCGCAGATAGCCTCCTGTATGCACTCAGACTGGCCCTAGGCCTTGGCTTGATCCCCCCAATCCCGCGAGACATGCGGGGCTTCCGCCGTCCGCGCGGACGGGCGACGCCTGGACCCCCAGCATAGCCCGACTCAGGTGAGACAGCCCGCCCGTCTCAAGTATAAAAGGGCCCTCGCTTCTAGGAAAAATTATCCCATCGCTCATCCCCCAAATTACCACAAGCCACTCAATCACTTATCGAGGTCAGTTAGTTTCTGTTTTCCGAATCTCATTGACTGACCGCCCACTAGCATGTCTCCCTCTACCATCACCCCTATCACCACCCCCGAGACATACATTGCGCTGACACCCAGCGAAGCGAGCGCCCTCCTCCGATTTCACAACCGCCCGCTCCCAGACCGCCGCCAGTCAACGCCCATCTTCACCGACTGCAGCGAGGACCGCTGCCCGCCCCGCGGTGTCCGCTTGGGGCGGCCGGCGGATTACTACGAGCGCCTCTCAAACATTATCCTGCGCGAGAATACCCTCCAACGCACACTCCACCCCATTCCACCCAGCCTTCCGGATACGCCCGATGAGCGCATCCGGCACACGTTCAGACGCAAGAGCTACCCGACACGGCCGGGGCAGTTCGATGAACAGGCGTCGGCGGGGCCGCTGTGGTAGTCGGTAAGTTATCACCGTTTATTTCTCAAGGACAAGGCGCTTACCAGCTGTACAAACAGATATACCTACCACGGATTTCAGTACCATTGCTTCCTATAAAAGTCCTTCCGCAATTTGTAAACCAGCTGTACTTTTATCCTACATGTTACCTGTTATTTTATTCATTTTTTACTGCAATCTCCTTTGCGCGCCCGCCAAAAATTGAATATCGCCGTCGTCCAGTGCTACATGCTTCATTTGGTAATTGATCATACGAATTTATTATGTACCGTCAGCTCAGGGATTGTGGTCCAATCAATCTGAACACCTCTTTTCACACCGAGCCCTCATCGAAACCTCACGAGTGCACAGGTGCGACGGATGGACGTCAAAATTGAGCGGCCGAGCGCTGACCTGCCCATACAACGGTATAACGGTGGGGCATGTGCACTGGTCTTAATCCTATGCGCGTATTCAAAGTGCCTTCGTACAGTGCGTGTCAGCATAAGCCCACGCAGACTTCAACATACTGGACGAGTTGCCTCAGCCGGCCCAGCCCGAGCCGAATTCGTTTCTGCACGCCGGATGCGAATCGCAGAGAGAGCGAGGCTAGGGATGGGCCGAGTATTGCGAGACGTGGAGGAGCGGTGCTTGCGACTTCGGATGTGCACCGAGGCGTCCAGACCGGCGGGTGAAAGGCTGGTGGGCTGCGGTGATTAAATCGTGATTTTCCTCGAGGTGGATGGCTCGGAGGACAGGGATTCGGTGTATTGGCCCTAAGATCGTGCCTTATCTGACATCCAACTCGGAAGAACAATCCACATACCGAATCCGTCAAATGGATGAGACTACATGCGGGCGGTCAACTTCGACGCGGCACGTCTGCGCCTCTTCCACGAGTCGAGACAACACGACCATGTCGAGTGTATATATCGTGTGAACACTCCGTAAGCCATGCGGACCGTGTTGCATGGCGAATCGTACATACGCGGCGTAGATGCGCGCAGTTTGCTGTCCGTCGTTGACGGCACCTCGGTCGTTACCGCGCTTGCTTTCAAGCCAGTAGCCGCTCCACTTGAAGAGCTGGGGGATTTGGTACGTGGGGACGTATTCGGCGGCCCTTGATGGTGGGATCGTCCGTAGCGGAGACCGCCCATTTACGCTGAGAACTCTTGGCGCTGACCACGAACTCACGGGAGCGTTTCCATACGCGCTCCTGTGTCTAGATAAAAATACTCGTAAGTACGGTCAGGCCCGTCAGGATGATGGTGAAGCTCACGTACGATGACAAGGCCTATCCATTCACATGCGGGGTCGCCTTCATTAAATTGGGTGGTGTTCAAGTACTCTCTAGCGAGGTTAGAACTGATATTCCGCGGTAAATCGAGGAGACGCACGGAGTCGGAATCGCTCGATTAGCCACCAACAAAAGCGCCTGCCGGTTTCAATTGACGAGCCCAGAGCCAGCAGCTTGAGACTCGAGCCGACATAAGACTATGAGAGGAAGCATAGCGCTCCAAAGATAGACAAGAGCCCATGAATGAGGCCATGATATTAGCGTCCTGGAACGACGCGTGACCTGCATGCTGACGATACTGAACGAAGGGTGCGTAAGACATGGAGGTGGGCTTCACGCTGGAACGAAGGGCTTAAAAGTACAGGGTAGGCGCTGCGGGCGGTCGATGACTCCGAGTCGGTCCCGGCTCCAGCGTTCCAACCTTCGAGTGCGAGTAGAGCATGGGCTCACACGAGGCCCGAAGCAAACTTGAATATTACATATTTCCTGGACAGTGGCCGATGTGGGACTAGGCTGAAGGGATGGAGTGATAGTGATATAGCCATCGAATTCGGACCACGGAGGCTTGGGAGGTGGAAGAAAGGCTCAGCTGAGTCATCGTGTTGCCATCATTAGGCACCTGCCTCCCGGGATGATCCGGTTCCTCTCGCCGCGCGAACTCAGGAAGTGAGCTGTCTTTCTAGACCATGCGCGCCTATTCACTCCTAGATGCTCTCCATATAGTCGAATGCGGACATTTCGATGATTTGGCAGCCTCCTCTAACGCGACTTCGCGTCTTTATTGCCCCCGGCAGTCTCCTGGGAGCAAAATATCGAAATCGGGCATAGCTCCACGCCGGCTGGCATCGTGACCACACCCGACGAGGACTCGCAGGCGCCTTTGCTCTCTCTCCCATGTCGAGCCAAAGCCAGCCGTTCAACCCCAAGGGCTCAACGATCTACCGTACGTGCAATCGCCCTTCCTGGCGTCCCGACCGAGATCCGCGTTATTAGGATACGCCATTGTGGGCGCTTTGGGCATCGTCGCGCTTATCGGATGTGCGCTCTTTGTGCGCTCGCGCATTGACGAACGGCGGCGTGTGCGCAATGGGCCACCGCTGGGTGTAGGTGGGGATGCCAGCGCGCTCGCAGATAGGCCTCGCCTATACGAGGCGTATCTAGGGAGTATTCAAGGAGCATGGACGGATTATGGATGGCAAGATATTATGGTGCGTGGGCTTTCTATCATATCTAGCCCCCTCGCTCAAGAAGTACAGCCGTTATCACTTCACAGTGGCGGCTCTTGGCCACAGAATTCGAACAAACACGTATCCACTGACGTAGACCCCCTCACATCCGCTCAATCGAGAATCGCGATGATCATCGCCATGCCGTCTCGACGTGGTGCACCCCCAGGCCCTACGCATACCCCGCTGCAATCCCCGTCGTCCGAGGATGATCTAACCCTGCCGTATTTCGAGATTGGCATTACGGATGTCGATGTACGGGTTGAACAAAGGGAAAGCTTGAACTCTGGGTAGTGAGCTCTCCTAATTTTTTCTCGCGACTGCTGTGCTGCTTACCTGTACATTATATTACGAAAATGATATCGCTTCACGATCCAGGGTGCTCGGTGATCGCTCAAGTTATTTGACATACTCGTGTCTGTTTACTGACGAGGACATTCAACAACACAAGGGTGGACAATTCAAGGATAAGTTTGGTAAGGCACGCCATTCCCTGCATACTGAGTCGTCTCCCTAATCCTGGATTATCTCCCGGACAGAATGCAGATCCATCTCAAGCATCGATTCAACCCAGGTAGCAATAAAGCAAGCGGTATTTGCGGCGGCGGAACTGTTTACTTGAATTACCCACACCAGCTGCGCATCCATCACGGGTGCATACCCCGAATATCACCCTGATGGTCGGGGTCCTACGATGACTGGAAGGAGACGCGAACCCCAGCGGTAATACGCAGACTGAGTTATGAGCGAACTGTCCCGTGTACAATATTCAACGCATCCTCAATGCGTGGCCAGCTCCATAACGCGATCCTCCTTAGCCACTGCAGACCGCACGTCCTCAATCGTCGCGCTCCCGGTAAAATTCCGGGCGACACGCACCACCATCTCGTGCGTCCCGGACGTCTCTTTGCGGAAGGGTACCACGAAATAGCGGGTCTGGGCTCCGGAGGCGATGGCCATCACATGCAGCTCTGTCCGCCCCGCAGAGCGCACGGCGCGCGCTACCTCATTCGGCCAGTCGCTGTCCGGACTGAAGGACTGCACGACCTCGGAATCGGAGAGGAGCTGCACCTCAATGGTCGCGCGGCCCCGACGGTAATCGAAGAGCGTGAGGAACGCGGCACGGGGATCGCAGGCAAGCAGGAGGGCCTGCGCGGGATAGATGTGATCGTATTTCGCGACGTTGTAGTCGTGGGAGAGCAGTGCCCGTCGGAATGTGCGTTCGCGCACGCCGAGTTCGTCATTTGCGCCTGGAATTAAGTGAGCAGTGGTTCGAAGGCGTTAGAGAAGGACATACTGAGGCGGAGGGAGCGCTGCGGGTTGCAAAATCTCTGATGGTTGCCCTCGGTCCAATCCCATGCTTGACATTTCGGAGAACAGTAATAGAAAGCTTGGCAGCCAGAGCAGCGCCCGAAGAGGCTACTGTGGCCGATCTTCCCGCACTGACGACGATGAATGAGGTCCAGTAATTCTGGGACGGAATATGAATACCTGCGCGTTATCGCACGATTTCAGCCGTTGTTTCCAGGTGTCGTCGAAGGACCTCGCTCTTCCCAAACGCTCCCGCACCAAGTCTACGAAGCTTTTCCATTCCTTCAACAGGCTGACTGAGCGAAAGTTTAACCCCTTTGCGAGTTTCATTGCCTCGACGAGTTCATCCTCCACTACTTGCAACCCGTAGTAGTGGATGAGCGACGCGGGGAGAACGTCGTCCAGGAGGGATCTCATTGTCTTCTGGAACTTCTCCGCGGCACTGCATGAGATGATGACCTGAAGCAGGCCGGCGTCGATGGCATCTGAACACCAGTGATGTTCGGGCATCGTAAGGAGCATTCGATTCAGGAATGCAAGGGATTTCTCGACTAGAGGACTGAAGGGCGGGTTCTCAGGATTGGGTTTAATTAAGCCTGTGGCCATGGTCAGGATCGAGCTGATTATTCCAGCCGAGAGGAGGGCCACGCTGAAAGGTCCTGCGATCGTCGCGTCACGCTCCCGGGGCCCGAGGAACCGGTCGATGTCGTCGATAAATTCGAATATATGACCACGGAGGCGGGCGTCTTGTTTCAACATTAGGCTCTCGGAGTCGGGATCAAACTCATCAATGAACTTGACAACCAGAGAGGCTAGGTGGGAGAGACTGCCGCCGGAGCCCTCGATAATCTCGTCGACGTGCTCGAGATT
Organism: Mycena vulgaris; assembly: GCA_029204335.1. NCBI lineage: Eukaryota > Fungi > Basidiomycota > Agaricomycetes > Agaricales > Mycenaceae > Mycena > Mycena vulgaris. The sequence continues at coordinate 854 of JARGYA010000193.1, read as the reverse complement.
TTTGGGCCTCATTCTGGAGAACAGGAGCTGCGACAGAGCGCCCAATCCGAGCGCCGCCCTCAATGAATTGTGATTTTTATGCACCACGATCCACGCTCTCCGCGAGTAAGCGTCCGAAAGCCGGGAGTCGCATCCTCGAAGGTCGCTCGTCTCCGTGATTCCAGAAGCGCGGGTAAAGTCGAGGAAGCCCGCACCGGTCGCCCGGTCATCGTAGTCAACAACGTGGTCCTGATATGAGTCCACCCATTGTACCCACTTCCACGCGCGCGACCAAAGCTCCCGAAAGACGTCAGGATGGAAGGTGACCCTGACGACTGTGGTGAAGATATGCTCGAGGGAGATGAGGGCGCGGTTAACGGCGGCGTCATCGAAAGTAGAGGCGGCCTCAAATTCATCCCCACCTGGAATTTAGGCTGGGTCAATATTCGCATAGTAGACCGGGAGGGATGAAAAATATAAATCGGGATTGTCGTCAGAAATATTGCGCATCAAAGCATCGATGAAGAGCAGGTCCTTGGTAGACCCGCGGGCGGCCGAGAGCGCCTTCCGCTTGAAACCGGAGCTTGGCATGAGATATGACGAAGGAATCGGATCATGATACTCACCCGGGTAGAAAAAGGTAGGACATCAAGAGCGCTGAGGCGCAAATCTGGATGCATTTCGCAGCGCGAAGTTTCGCTGAATGTGGAGCGGAGTGCGTTGAGGTGGCGGGAAGGACGAAGCACGGTCACCACGCGGCGAAAATTTGCCGTGGGAACCGATTATGTCTTCAGCCGTCAACTTTGCAGAGAAGAATGATGGGATTACGGAAAGAACGTATGGAGAGGCGTTCCAGAGTAAACAGAATTGTAACG